>PVKA01022079.1:0-37669 GCA_004027165.1 Ctenomys sociabilis
GGAGTCGGCCGCGCTGTCTCTGGCCGGTCTCAGGAGCTGGGCGGGGGCGGGCGGGATGGAGCAAGATGGCGGAGTCGGCCGCGCTGTCTCTGGCCGGTCTCAGGAGCTGGGCGGGGGCGGGCGGGATGGAGCAAGACGGCGGAGTCGGTCGCGCTGTCTCTGGCCGGTCTCAGGAGCTGGGCGGGGGCGGGCGGGATCCCTGCAGTTCTTCTTAACTAGGGCTAAGACTGGCATTTGGCAGCCACTAGAATTTAGTCTGGGTGTTCCCAGGTTGAACTTGTCAGGAGAGTATCTCAGTCTGTTGTCTAACTGCCAGCTGTGTACTCTATCTTGTTGACCCTTCACCCATCTCACTTCAGGACACTGGCAGTGAAGTGATTCTGCAAGCTGCTCTGCTGCTGGAGTTCAATCCTTGAGTCTTTTGATATAAAATGGCAATCCCACCAGCCCACTGCTACTCCTGCATGTGACTGTGTGTCAGGTGCCACATTACTTGCCAACCATTGACTCTGGTGTGTGGGTAGGTGGGTTCTTCAGTAACAGTGTCTTGTGTTCTCACTGCTGCCTCAAACTGTATGAGACTCTTCCAGTAACAGATCCAGTCTCAATCACTCAGTGAGTAGCAAATTTGCTTAAGTTCAAATCCTGATCCCTTTCAAATAGAATGGGAATCCTTCCCCCAGATGCTGTTCCATTATATGATCCTATACTGGGCAGGGCTTTAATTCATTCACCAACATTTTACTGGGGCTGGGGGGCACTAAGTGGGCACTCAAGAAACAGTATATCCTGTTCTCCCTCATGCCGTTGACTGTATAAAACTCTCCTAGTGCAGATCAATTCTCAGTCTGTCACTGATAAGTTTTCTTTTACTGTCTCCTTGCCTGCCAGGCTGGCTGCACAGCTGCTGTAAACTGTACCATGTGACCCTGGCTCTATGGCAATGAACTATTTCTCCTGTAGCAATGAACCTTATTTTCTTTTTCTCTGCTGTCATTTCCAATGTTGTTCCCATGTGCCTTGCAATTACTTTGCATTCTCTCTAGCCTGCCATTTTTTAGACTCTTAGAACTTCCTTCTGAAGAAACTGAGTAACTGATACTTAGTACTCTATCTATTGAAGTTTCTGATTGCTTTGGCAATAGGTTATCCTCCAAGATGTGCAAGTTGATCCTTTAATTTCTCATGCAGAGAAGGTTTGTTCATTCAGAGAATTCTTCTCTGACCTATATTGTGAATATTCAGTATAAATGGGCTTTAGGTTTGATTCTGTGAGATACTATGACAATATTGCTGATGAAATTTGCTTTTGTTGCTTCAGCTTATGCATCTGACACTAAAATGACTTCATGTTGGTCCCTGCACTTAAGAGTCCTATACTTGAGACATTCTGGAAATAAATCTTTTTTTTTTTTTTTTGGCTGAACCAGGGATTGAACTCAGGCCCTCGTGCTTGCCAGGCAAGCACTTATACTACTGAGCCATCTCCCCAGCTGGAAATAAATCTTTTTTTAATAAGTTTACTGAGAAACAAGTATCAATGAGACAGTTTCAAAACCAATTGCTGGCACATTTTTAAGAATTAATACATTGCATATTATTGTCATAGTAGTTATTCATTGTACAAGATACAGACATGATATGCTGTCTCAAACACTATTATAATGAATCTGCTATTAATTGAATTAAGAGAATGGAGCTGTATATCTATCCTAACTATTCTGAGTATGCAGATACAAAAAGGTCATTCATTTCTATACCACTGTTTTGGTTAGTTTTGTAAGATATGGGCATTCCATTGTCATTTAAATATTGTAGGTGCTTGAGTTCAACAGAATCTCCCAATACAGTCCAGTAGTCCATAATAGTAGTGGGATTTCCGTAAAACTGACTATGTCAGATGTTGTTGACTTGAGCCTTTGACAGCTCAGCATATTATGTGGCTTTACATGTTATACTTCATTTTCATAGTTTTCTGCTGGATGGTTAAGACGGAGTTAAAGCAATACCTATGTAACAAGAAATGTAACTTTTGTATCTGATAAAGTCAGTCAAATCCCCCCAGGATTTAACCTGAAATGCTATACCACAGTTTGTAGATCCCTTGTGATTGTCGAGCACGTGGATGAGTCATGGCCATTGCTTGACCAGTTTGCTCTCTGTGAAAGCCTGAGAGAATGTTTTCTGTTCATGTAACTCTCCTTAGGCACACTACTCATCATCAACCATATTCCTCTGTGGCCTCATAATCTCCTTTATCAGAAAATTTGGGACAAAACTTGTCATATAATGTTACAGTATAGGTTCTCCTATGTCCTGAATCCCCACTGACCTTGAAAGGCTAGGGCTAAAATGTTAGTTGTCCTTGCAGCCCTTTTTTTCCTCTTATTTTTGGTCTACAAACAGGTTGTTAACCTTCAAGAAAAGAAGCTTATTATTGCCCTACAACATATTCACATGGGTTTAATCTCACTGTCTGTCTGAATATCAAACATATTAGGCATAAGGTGGAACATGTCTTTTCTATCAATTATTGAAATGTTAAACTTTAAGTCACTATTGAATATGGAAAAAGAATTTTTAAAAAATTTCAAAATACGAATAAACAGTTACATATTTTCACACAGAAATTTAGAAATCTAACCATATACATCATTGTAGCAGGAGAGTCTTGTGACATTCTTTTGTGTATTTTTTTTCATTTCTTACCCTTTTTAAAAAAATTACTTGAGATATAGTCTCAAGATATAATTGGTATGTCTCAAGATATAATTGGTATCTCTCAAGAGATAATTGGTATCTCATTACAAGCAATATGTATTTCCATAATTGGTATGACATGACAAGCAGTATTTATTTAGAAAACCAGAATGACAGACATTCCAAGCATGACCCCACTATTACACATTATGAATATTTACTGTTAAGTCTTTTATTTATGTGCATCTATCCAAATGGCAAGTTATTCACAACAATTAAGACTTCCTGTTTTTAAATTTATTTATTTATTTATTTTCTGTATTTTATGGAAGGGTCTACAGGGTGTTCAGGTTCTCACTACTAAATAGGGTCCATAGTCATTCCACCTGTTTACAGCCTCCCAATAGCTAGGATTATAGGTATGTGCCACCATGCCCTGTCTCATTTACTGTCTCAGCCCAACCTGGGGAACAGGGCCAGCACAACATGCCTGGGGATTGAAACCCTGGAACCTGCACCTGCTTGCATGCACTTTAATCCACTGAGCTATTTGGCCAGCTCAAGACTTCCAGTTTTCCTCAGAAATGTTCTTCACATTTTTCCTCTTTCCTAAGATGAAAAAAACAGGCATTTATTCTACTTTGTATTATTCACAGATGATTAATATGTTCAGATTTTTACTGAACAGTGATAATAAGTTCTGCACCTATATTATTTAGTAAAAGCTCTCATGATTTCATTATGCAAACTGAGTGAATGCTAATATCTCAAGTTTATACTGTTCAGTGTTAGATGAATCAATGTTTCACTATACAATTGAACTTTATTATTATAATTCCTTAGTGTAACAATCTTATTAAGTATCAAAGCCAGTGGTCTTGTCTTAGTGTTTACTTATTTTAAAATTTTGTGGCAAGTTACAATAGTTAGTATAATCAAACATTAATCTATACTTCTCAATCTTATTTCAAGACTATTTAGAAAGACACCCTCTGTTCATCAGAGAACAAAAACTTGCAAGGATATATCATTTTATTAGTATGGTAAAATTTAGACTACATGATGTCAATTATTGGCACAAGAGTTTAAATATAGAAACCCTCTCACATTGCTGATGGGAATGTAGAGCATAATATTCTTTGTGAATATAAATCTGGGATATTTTGATATAAATCTATTTTAGTATAGAAATCCAGCCACTGTATATGCTTTCTGAAGTATTTTCTACACAGCTTCTTCAAAGAACCTCCACAGCTTTCCCATTACTGTACTTGCAGTGGCAGAGAGGTTTAAGCAACATGAATATTTGACAAGGCAAGATCGAATATATCAAACATGGCTGATGTAAAAGGAGTCAAGCTCTTGCAGTGCAGCATCTGGCAGACATTGTCTGCAGTTTGGCACTTGGAGGAAGATATAACCCTGAGCAAAGTAATTCTACGTAGCTACAGGAAACTATCTGTGGACAATGCAATGGTGAGCCCTTAGTAGCCTTCACTTCTAGTAGCTAGGAAATAGGTGTTTTGGCTTTATTAAGCGCATTTAACCAGGAAACTATAGTATTATTCGTTACACAATGCTTTAGTCTCAAAAGGTAAGTCAAATATAAATTATTTCTCACTATTTTTGCCATTATCATTATAGATTAATTCATCATATTTCACCTGACTTGTTCTGATAGTCTTCTAACCAGCCTTTCTGTTTACAACCCTGTGAATGTGCCAGTGATTCTATACAATGTGTCTTGACAGGTTGTTGGAAAATAAGTCCAGCCTTGTCACTTCTTAGATCAAAGCTCACCAGATTTCACCTAAGACAGCTAAACAAGTAGGAAAACCTCTTACAACAAGGTTATCATTACCCTTATCATGTAAATATTTCTCTAACATTATCTAGACCTTTTTCTCTTTTTGTACAGAAATGACATACATTTTAGGGTGAATATTTTAAGAAGAAAAAAAATATTTTAAGAAGAACCTGTGCTCCCTTTAAAGTCTTCATCGTTTCTTAGAAATATGAGGAGGAGGAGGAGGAGGATTAATGATAGTAAAATTAGGCCAGGAAGATCTCTTGGGCCTTCAAACATCAGGTAAGAAAGAGACACCCTCAGACTCATCCACCTTATAATTTCTCATGGAATAGTAGTAAACTTCTACTGTATTTAAATCATGATTCGTTGAGTGTTCTATCCTGTAAATTAAGATTTAACACTGTTGGATTATTAACACTCTCATAATAAAGCCTCCCATATTAATAGCTCCAACAATAGAAATTTACATTGTAAGAGTCCTGAAGCTAGAAGTCTAATATCAAGGTGTTGGCAGGGTTAATTCATGTTCTGAATGTGAGGGAGATATTGCCACAGATCCACCTTCCAGGTTCTTCAGGTTTAAGGCAATCCTAATATTTCTTTAATTGTTTATATTGTTCTCCCCGTGTGTTCATATTGTCTTCTTCAGTTTATGTCTCCTCTTCATGCAGCATATATTCTATTAGAATATCAATCATAGTGGATTATAGCCTGCTCTCCACCAGTATGGCATCTTTCTTTTTTCCCTACAATGTCGGGATTGAATGTAGGACCTTATAATTATGAAGCAAGTGCCTATTACTAAGTTTCATCCCATCTTTAGGATGACATCCCTTTTACTGTTTCCAGTGAATCTATTTCCAAACAAAGTTACGTTCTGATGTGCTAGGGAATCAAACTTCAGTGTAGTTTCTTCTTGAAAAGGAGCCATACTTAAATCTATGCCTAACCCAGACATCACTGGGTTTAGAATATCTATAAATTACTTAAACATTTTTAGCTGTTATAGAACATATGCTTTAAAGATATAAGACCAAGAACAATGAAGAAGGTTTCTAGTGGGTGAAGAGCATGAATTCTTCCCTTTTTTGATTTATCTATTTCCAAGAATGTCTCTCTTCTCTAATGTTCTGGTGACCCTAAGAATTTACCAAACTTCTCTCTTTCCCATAACACTAAATTTGTAAATATGGAGAAGTGACATTAACTGTCCTGCCACTAGCACAAAATGCTGGAGAGACACAAATTAAAAGAGAAGTTTATTTTGGCTCATGGTTTTAAGAGGCATTAGTCCCTAGTCAGCTGACTATAAAGCAGGAAAGTGTTGATGGAAGGATATGGTAAGAAAAGCTCCTCACATCACACTTGGCAGAAAACAAGAAAGAGAAGAGAACAGAGGCAGAAGATACATGCATCTGGGTCACACTCTCAGGGGCCTTCTTCCAGCCAGGCCACATCTCTTAAGATCAAGTCAGCCATAGAACTCCACAATCCAATCAGCTTCCACACAAGAGAATTTTGTAAATTATTTTAGATCTAGCCTTATTACTAATTAAAGGATCTTGGCATGAGAAAATCATCGTGGAGTATTCATGTAGGCCTTAAAGTCCATCACATATATCCTTAGGAGAGAAGGAAATAGAGATATTTTATGAGAGACAGAAGACAAGATGACAGGATGGCAGAGATTAGAATGATTTGGCTACAAACCAAAGGATACTGGTAGCATCCAGAGACTGGAAGAGATGAGAAACAGGATCTCCACTATGTTTGCAAGAAAGTGTGGTCCTACTGACACGTTGATTTCACTCATATGATATTGATTTCAGGTTTCTCGGCTCTATATTTGTAAAAAAATTCTCTTGTCCTAATCCACCAATTTTATAATATTTTGTTACAGCAAGCACTCGAAACTAATACATATGGATTAATAATATCTCTAAATTAAATAATACATAATTCATATTATCATTGTAAAATTAAATCAAGTAATACATCAAATTTTCTGAATAGAACTAGATTTATACTGGACTCTTCATAAATTGCACACATACTTATCAAAAGGACACTTGCCATTATTAAATCTGGACTTGCTCATTTAGTTACATAATTTTTAAAGAAGCTTGGCTTCTGAGGTAAAATGCAGAACTATAGTTGTCTGCATATGCATTTCAAGAATTAGAGTGGAGTAAACCATTGGAGTACATATGGAAATCTAATTATGGACATCAAGTGTCATCTATGCCAGTTAATCACTTTCATCATCAATACTTCCTCCACAATTTTGTCTTCCTACAGATATAGGCAAAGTAAAGAATATTAGAAAAAGGGAAGACCTTTAGAAGGAAGCTTAAAGAAAGTAGCCTACTATAGAGAAGTTTGGAAAATTATGACAAGTAGCTGTTTTCTGTGGGCAGATAATGTATGCAAGGACTTTGAGAATGCAGTTTCATAGGGCAAAACAGTCAATGATAGCTGATTATTTTCTTGAGAGATTTATTTGAAAGCTGACCAGAACAACTGATTTGCTGTGTAACATTTAAGTAATCCATTTTTTATCTTAAAATGTTATAACCAACTTAGTACATGAATATTTTATAAAGCAGATTATGTCATAGCAAAATTTCTGCTTTCCTATTTTTGCCATTAATTGCTATCACTTGGTATCATTACTTTGGTAAAGCTGATGTTTTTACCTCTGGTAAAAATTCCTCCTATAGGTGAGTCTCCTCCCTTAACACATTGGGCTGAGAATACTTCCTGTCCAAACCACCACCCTGCCTAACAGTGTTCACACTGTGCAGTCTGCAAGCCCTGGCTAAGCAGCCTGCGCAAGACAGAGGTTTCATAACCAGCACAGCTCTTCTCAGGTTCCTTTTGCTGAGTTAGAGGCAGTGTAGCGTCCAGGAGCCTCAGACCTAACGCACGGAGTGGAGGGATTGTAGAAAACAAGACCAGAAGCCAAGTCCTACTCCATCATGTGTGAAATGGCCCTTCTTTATGCCATTTGCAACACTTGGAAGTGTCAGTTCTCTAAAGCAGTATCCTAAACCTTGAAAATCTTTTTAGGAAGTATTACTGGATAGGAGAAAGGAAGTTATTCCTCCCCACCCCTCAGGCAAGTGGAGAGTAGGAAATAGCAGCAGATTGTGTGTGGGAGGTGGGTACATTGGCGAGGTAGAGGGTAGGGGAAGCAAGTGTGATGTCCCCCTGCTGGGACTCATTCATGGAGTCAGTTGGATACAAGTGGTGAAGTAGATTCACACTACAAACACTGTTCTCAACTCAAAGGAAACCATAGTTCCAGAAGGAAGAGTATGTGTCAGGGCAAGCACACAGCTTCATGCCAGTATGTGTCCCTCAGCCCTTGAAACTGGGGCTGCTCTCAGCCTCACTATTGGCAATGGACAACAGCTGCTGTTCTCAACCCCCCTGGAAAAGCCCACCCGGGATGTCTCACCACCTTTGGTAGGCCACCTCCAGAGGCAGGCTGTCACTTCCAGTAGAGATTCCTTTAGGTTCCTTTCAAGCCTGGCCAGATAGGGGGAGTAGGGCCTTGCATCTCCCTCCTGCTCAAGTGAGTCTCTGTCGTGTGAGCCAGCACCATGTGAACGGCGAGGAAAGCAAACACACACCCAGAACTTTGCTGGTCAGTGATTCCCTGAGTGTTTGTCCTCACCCAAGCCTGTTCCATGGGTGTATCATCATGAACTGTGTACTGGGAATCTTGGGAGAGATGGGAAGGGTCAATGCTGCCCTTGGAGTCATGTCATTCTTCTTTCTGTTCTTATGGGGGTGCGGTCTTGTGAGGTGGGGGCTGTGGAAAGCTTGACCTTGTGTCTTCATCAATAAACTCTCATTTATAGAAAAAAAATTCTCCTATAGAAAACAATTATATTTGCATAATACTTTATTGTCAAGAAGCAAAGACTTCTTAAACCTTTCCTGTGTCACAAACCTATCAGTGATATAAAATATTATATGAAAACTGTGTTGCAACAATTTGAATTCAGTAAACAGAAAACAAAATTAAAAGGCTGAAATTGTATCTAATTGAGAGAAAGCCTTTCATCTTTTTAATGGGGTGTTACGCAAAATGTAGTTGCACTTCTCTCCTCTAATACCTCACTTTTCTTATTCTACCATTGTATGAATGGAGGCTTATATAAGCTATACACATAAGAAACAAAACCAAGAAATAAAATTTAAGGTTAAAGACAAAATAAAAGAAACAGTGACAGAGAAATTGTGAGAGTATTACTTATATTCCTAATACTTCTGTAATTTACAGTGAGATCAATGTAAAATGATCCTAAATATTTCTCATAGTTACTTTCTACTAGCTAGCTAGGTGATAGTAGATAAATTAGTAAATAATAGTAGATAAATTAGTAAAATTATAATAATGGTACAATGATTTCTAGTAGTTTTTGCATAAATCAACATTGTCCTATTCTGCATATATTTTAGGGCATATTTTGAATAATAATTTAAACTTACTCCATGAAAAATTATTAGAGTAAAAATATTCTGTTAAGGACATTCTATAGATCCAAATTTTCTAAGATAACTGTGCCTATATGTGTTCCATATATGATGAATATTAACAAAAAATTTTGTTGCCTAATTTCCTCATGTGTATTATCATATCCTGTCATCAATAATCTTTTTTTTTTACAGTACTGAGGACTGAACTCAGGGCCTTGCACTTGCCAGACAAGCACTTATTTTACTAAGCTACCTCCCCGGCCCCTTGTCATCAATCATCTTTCATAGCCCATGAGACATGGTACTGCCATTATCACATGACATTTTACTGTGTCTGGTTGTACATATTTCTGGCACTCCTGGAAATTTCTAACAACATTGAATTGTTTGTAGAACTAAATAAATAAAATTTACTCTCTTGAAATTTTAATATCATTTTAAAAAATTTCCCTCATGAATCACCAGATTCATTTGACTTCTTTTGATCATTTCTCCCCTGTGGATAAGGCCTTCAATGGGACCTTAGGACCATGCCAAATGCCTAAATGCCTTACATGATCCACAGGACCCTTTATCACACAATCTGAACTCAGATCATCTTGCCAACCTCATTTCCTGGAACATCTCCACCTCACATTGCCCCTTGCCTCCATAATATAAAATCAATTGAAACTGAAATGGTCCTGATTTGCTGAATACATTTTACTGCACTGTATTTTGTTTCATATTTTGTTACACACATATGAATCTCTGTCCTTAAGATGCCCTTGTCTCACCATTTCTATACTCTGTTGAAGGGTCACTCTTACTCTCTTTCTTAATCAGTAGTAGTTCATTTGCTAATGTATTGAGAGATTTATTCACAATATTTTATTTACCTTCTAAGCAACAGAGAATAAGTTATGTCTGCATGTGTCTGTGTGTGGTGTGTATGTGTGTTGTGTGTGTGTGTTTTCCTTTCTTTATGCCTACTGCCTAGCACATGGCTTAGTGTAATGAATATTCAGTAAAAGTGTATTTAGTTTTTAAACAATGAACTAGACATGGAAGGAATGGTTCCTACTCTTAAGAATTTTATAATTCAGCCAGCAACATAGCTCAGCAAGCTAAATACCTGTTTAGGCAAGCGCAGTGACCAGGGTTTAATCACGGGCACCACATGTCACGCTAAGCCCGCCACCGAGACTGAATTGGGAGGTCCATGTATGCAATCCCAGCATTAGGGAGGAAGAGACAGGAGGATCACTGTGAGTCTGAGCTGCATAGTGAGACGCTGTACCAAATACATAAAAACAAGACTTTTATCATCTACATATTCCAGTTACTCTACATAACTTATTAAAGGAGTTACCTTGCTAAAGGAGTCAGAGTTCACATAGTGTATCCTTAATATTCAAGTCTGAAAAATATGTATAATCCAAGACAGAAATTTAAGTTACTAGGCTCTGCTTGAACACAGTGAGTAGCAGGAACTCACTACATTAACATATATAGTGTTTATTATGGGGTTATTATATCACAACTCTGACTCATAATAATTTTATAGCAACTAAAATATGGTTTGTTCATACTTTAATGTGACTTTTTAAGTCCCCTTCTATTAAGAAAATCCTAAAACTAAAATGAGTTATTACATTATAGGGAAAAGCAAACATACTTTAATTGTGATTCTTTGAACTTTTAATTTGGATAAACTGAAAACCATATCTTCCTTTTTATTTAGCATAATCTCACTGTTTTATAAATTATTTATACTCATGAAAAATGTTATCTTTAGCTCTGGATAAATCTTGATTATTAGAACATAGTTTAAGGGTGGACATGTAACCCATGAAGAACGAGATACGAAGTAAGTGCATGTGGAATTTCTTTCAGAAAACATATTCCTTTTTCTGAAAATAAACATGTTAGAAAAACTCATCTTCGACAGGACATTACATGTGCTGCTTAGATCAGCCATCTTATAACCTAAAGACAACTAAGTTGAAGAAAGATCTGGGTTTTAAGTATGGAAAATAATGAAAAGCGACATCTTCCTAGATAAATTGTTAGAAAAGATAACATCTTTATTTGTTAAGTAACTTTTATGGTGCCTGTTGTTATTTGGGGGGGTTTTGTTCTGGATTGGTTTTCAGGGGATTGTTTTTTGGTATTTCAGGTGCTACTAATGCTTAAACTCAGGGCAAAAATCTGCTCAGGATGAAATTAGAAAAAAAATGGATATTTATAAATCCTGACATATTTGAATTAAAATGGGAAATGGGCCACTGTTTACTGCTTCTTTCTTTACAGTTGAAAATGTAGAACGGGCTCAGTAGAATAAGATATATATATATATATATATATATATATATATATATATATATATATATATATATATATATATATATATATGAATATATGTTAATTTCTTAGGTAGCTCTAAGAAATTCACACAAAATGGATGACTGAAAACAATGGAAATGCATTTTCTCATATATCCAGATGTGTGAAATAATTTTTAAAGGCATAAATTGTGATGTTGGCAGGGCTATGATCTCTTGAGAGGGCACAAGAAAAGAACATGGTTTCGTGTGCTCCAGCTTCTAGTAGATGACAACATTTCTGGAGTTGTGGCTACCACACCAGTTTTTGACTCTGTGTTGGCCTTGGGCCACTATATATTCACTTTTTTTTCAGAAAGCATCAAAAAGCAAATTGATTTAACCATACTCACCTAATAATACAGCAAGTGTGTGAATAATTCATGCTACAGCATACTGAATGAACTGAAAACAAAAAGTTGGTTGGAGGGAGGCAGAGGAACTTTGTCTTGTAAGAATCAGAACCGAAGGGCTCCATAATGCACATGATAGGAGCTCCAGGTATATGTCGGATTCTCCGGTTAAGGTTCCAGTCAACCAAGATCACAATGTAATGCTTGTGCTGAGTTACTCTCAGCACAAAGCAATTGTCTTTGTAGGTCCATTTATATGTGCAAGGTAAGCTTTCAATCCATTGATCTTTGGCAATCCTTAGGGCCACTCCATATTTCTGTCCCAATTCTGCAGTTTCCGCCATTATACAATCAGTTATACAAGGGATACACTTAGCACACAGACAGTCCATCATTGATTACACCAAGTCCAATTTGGCTTTGATGGAAAAGGTGATAAAGTTAGTATCAACCAGGATATGATAAGGTAGGCCCAGCTGTGTATTATACTGGAAGAATAAGCAGGAAGGATGTTGGGGGACTTCTCTTTCCTTTCGAGCACTGGGATCTTTCTTCTCTTTCTTTTTAGGTTTTAATCTATCCTTTTCTTTGAGTCTCTCATCTCTGAGATTAAGCATTCGCTTCATGGTTGCATACATTCTTGTTTTCTTTTGTTTCCCCATGTTTACACTGCTGTTCTCACTTCTGTTATTTATAAAGCTACTTAAAACAGCATTATAAATGTCTCTTTGGCTAATATAGGCTAACATACTAAATTATAACTTAAGTTATTGTGTTTTATTCAATTTTTAGTCAGGATTTTCTCAGATGTGAAAGTCAAGTAGCCCTGTATGTGTTGGACAACATGTTTTAGTAAAGTGCAAAGAGAATATTTGGAAAGAAGCCAAAATCTACTTGTATAACACTGCTTTCTTAAAGAAATAATATTAAAATTGTATAAGACATGGGTTTTTATTGAATATTTAATATCTTCTTTATTGTATTGAAATGAGTAAATATGATATATATTAACTGCAAAAATGTCCCTTCAACTATAATTAACTTATTTTTCTGTACATTTATCTCTTGTCATTGTACTCTACCAAAATTCCTGTATTTAGACCCCACAGATAAGGCTTTCTTTACTCAAACATTTATTTCCAAAACAGGAGATAGGAAAAAAAGTCATAGGACAGTCCTGCTATATATGGTTAGATTTCTTAATTTCTGTGTAAAATTATGTAATTGTTTATTCATATTGTTTCAACTTTCTAAATTTTTTGTTAAAATTCAGCAGGGACTTAAGTTAACTAATTCTGAAGGGACTTGACTGATCTTCGCAGATGAAAAGTTACATTTCAGTTATATAGGTCTTGCTTTATCTTGGTCTTAACCATCCAGCAGAAAAGTGTAGAAAGGTGGTATCAAAAGTGAAGCCATGTTAATAGGCTGAGCTGTGGAAGGCTCAAGTCAATAGATTCAGACATTTCCAGCCTGTGGAAAATCCACTACTCTTGTGGGCTATTGAACTATATTGGAATATTTTGTTGATTTCATGCATCTGTAATATTTGGGTGGCAATAGAATACCCATCTCTAACAAAACTGAACAAAAAAGGAGATATAAATGAAGGAGCATTTTGTACCTGTATATACAAAATAGGATATAGAGCTGCTTTCTCTTAATTCAATAAAAAGAAATATTTGTACTAATAGTATGTGGACAGGATATCATGTCTGCATCTTGTGCTATGAATGACTACTACAAAGACAGTATGTGATATATTAATTGTTGTAACTCTTCTACCAACCTGTTTTGAAACTGTGTCATTGAAAGTTTTTCTCAATAAAATTAATAAAAACAAGAAAAGAAATGAAAGTGTGCACTGCTATGCTGTGTTATATACAACAAATTCAATTTCAGTTTTTGTTTAAGTCTTTAGAAAATTCTAAATGAATACTTCAGAATAATGTTTCAATAAAAATCATAGCACATAAACCTTCCACACCAATAAAATATTTGAATGGGTCTACTCTTTGTTAGCTGATTCATCCCTGAGGCCCTACACAATGTATTCTTGGCTCTTCCTGGTCAACATGGTGTGAGAAGCAAGAAAACACTATATTACAAATAAACTTTATCCACTTCTATGCCATTTAGATCTTCTGTATGCAATTGTTACAAGATAAAAACAAAATGTGGCTTTGTGAACTGAAATAATCACAGTTTTATATGTGTTTGGGGCAATTAATATGATTACCAAATATTTTGAGATAATTTTCTTAAAATAAAAGAATGATTTCATTTAGCTTTTACAATTTTCATAGCAACTAAATGACACTCTTTATTACTCAAAACTTTATGGTTCACTGTGATTATCATTAAAATGAATAGAAATTGTCTTCTTGAGAAAATTCATGGTCTTCCCATTGTTTTCCTTTTATAAAATGTGCTTTAGAAAAGGTAGACACTAATTTTACTAATGTAAGAAAATACTAATAGATTAAAGTTAGGAATGAAGCTATATCTCAATTGCAAATCCACATGGAAGGGCTGGCGATATAACTCAGTGGACTAAATGCTTGCTTAGGTAAGCACAGGGGCCAGATTTCAATATGACATCACATGCTGTGCCTGTCCTGTCCCTGGGTACGCTGAGCCAGTGATGGAGTCCTGGTTTCGTGGGGCATGCCTCTAATTCCAACATTAGGGAGACACAAATCAGGAGGATCACTAAGAGTCCAAGCTGAATATGTGACCCTGCACACACAAAAAAAAATCACACTTATTACTTATAGAAGGCCTGAAATTATTCATGGGCACATGACTATTTCAGGTTCAAAAACAATATCCTGGCATTATTTTATCATAATCAAAAGTCTGGGTGTAAGTTTTCTATATTGACAGAAGAACAAACATGTTAGACTGAAATGTCCCAACACAACCTGCAGTATAAACACGAACTTCATCCTTCACTATGCCCTGTCTTATACTGGAATACCTCCAAGAATGAGAATTTAGACATTTATATTTTTAGATACTAGAATTAGTATTTGTGATAGTCATTGATTTAATGATTGTACTATATAAAATGTTGTATACAAAATTTCAAGCACAATGATTTTTATTTATAGACTTTCTGATTGGTTCATTGTGATTCCACCTGTTCTTGTCACCATTCTGTATGCTGTTGTTTTTTTTAATTTCTTTAGGTTTTCTTGAAACTTTTTTATTTCCTTCTGTTATTGCAAGATCTGACATGCTGAGTATAAAGTCATTGTTGGACTGCTGTGCAATTGTTAGTTCATTTCCCATAAATCAAGCAGTTACCTTTACACTGTACCTGTTGTCTTGAGCAGTGATAATTTTCCTTATGCATTTTAGGACTTTCATTTCCTGTCTTCATATAATATATGTTTGTTGTTTTGGTTTGTTTTGTTTTTTACTCTCAATCTGAACTCATTAGCACTATCTCCATATTGTCCACTTGTAGGAACTTTGTGGAGGTCTCAACATATCTCACTACAAAAAATGCAGGCTGAAAGCTCCTGCCTGCATTGGTAATAGGGTACCAAGAGTAGGTGAGACAGAAGACAGTACACAACAAGTGCTAGCTGTGATAATTGAGATTCTTTTTGTCAAGTAAATGTGCAATGTATAGGCCTTGTAGTGGGTTGCACTCAATGTTGCTGTTCTCATCTTTCAGAACATTAGCCATTATTTTTTTCATAATTTTATTGCAGAACAAATAGCAATGAAACAGTTTCAAATAAATTAGTAGGACAGATTCAATAATTAATACATTACATATTGTTTTCTTAATGGTTATTTGTTGTACAAGGTGCAGACATGATATTCTATTTACAAACACTATTAGAACAGATCCCTTTATTCATTGAATTAAGAGAATATAGCTATATATCTATCTTTTTTGTTGAAAGCTTATTTATAGGACAGTTTCAATAATTAATATTTTTACATTTCTATCTTCCTAGTGGTACAAGAACCAGACAGGATATCCTGTCCAAACACTATTAGTCAAAATGTTTCTTCTCATAGAATTACACAAAAGAACTGCATATTTATCCTAACAGTACTGCTTATGCAAACACAGAATGGTTCTCCCTTCATATCTCCCTTATTTTTGTTTAGTCCTGTCAAAGATGGGTATTCCTGGCATTCCATTGTCATTCAATTATTATAGGTGCCTGAACTCAGTGAAACAATCCAACACAGTCCAGCAGTCCACAATAATAGTGGGTTATCTGAAGAAGTTGTTGACTAGAGCCATTTACAGCTCAGCTTATTATTATGGCCTTATTTTATATACCTCATTTTTATTTATACTTTTCTGCTGGATGGTTTAAGACCGAGATAAAACAAGACCTATATAACAAAAAGTGTAAATTTTGTATCTTATGAGGTCAGTCAAGTCCTCTCAGGGTTTATCCTGTAACCCCATACCTCACTCTGTAGATCCTTTGTGAGTGTCAGCCATGTGGATGAGTCACAGCCATTGCTTGACCAGTTTGCTCTCTGTGAGAGCCTGAGAGAAAGTTTTCTCTCCATGTGACTCTCCTTAGGCATAGTATAGATCATTGATCCATTCCTCTGTGGCTCCATAATGTCCTTGATCATATTGTTAAGATGACGCAGTGAATAGAAAATGATGGGCATACCGTGTATGACAGTAGGACTGTGTCTCTCAAGCTGTGCAGAAATTGGTCCAAAATGGACCATGTCAAAAATGGAAATCAGTTAAACATACATCAGTATATATGGGTGCTTACCTTGTAAATTCTTTGCTGAGACACCTTATTACAAAAGGTATCAGTTGTTCACTATAACAATCACTTTTTTCACCAGTTCAATGAACACTGAAAATCCTGACAGAAAATCAAATCTTATCTCCTAAAGTTTTGTTCACTGTTAAAATGAAAGCCTCGAGATATATTATCAGTGTTAAGGCAGTGGAAAGATCTGGTACACGTTCCTTAACCTCTCAGAGCTTTAGTCTTCTACATACTAAATACAAATGGTGGTACCTGCTCCGAAAGAAAATTGTGAGGATTAGCAAGAACATATATATAGATACACAAGTTTGTTTATCTCTCTCTCTCTCTCTCTCTCTCTCTCTCTCTCTCTCTCTCTCTCTTTATCTATCAATCATCTATCTATCTATTTATCTATATCTATAGATATAGAGATATAGATATTATAAATTACATGTATTGGAATGCAAGCATAATATTCTCAGCATACAGTAAGTTAAAATGTTAGGATATTACTCCATGGTTTATGTTTCTAATTGCCTCAGAAATTAAAAACATCATGATACTTAGCATATAATAATCTATCAATTTATTCCCAACATTTCCTCTAAATTTATATTGTCTCCACATTGTGTATGAGTCCCCCAAATACTTTATTAAGGACGAGTTTGAATAGAGAAGATCAGCAATCACTGGATTTCTTCAGAGAAGGAGTGTTCCCACTGAATGGTAAAAGAGATGCAGGAAGAATAACAAAAAGAAAGTATATATGCACTTGCCAAGTTTGTCTTGTAATTTTTTTCTTTTTTTTCTATTTTAACTGTAATTTCATTATTGATTTGATTTTTATTTTCTATAGTAAAACTTGAGATGTATCCAAGTTAACTCTGCATTATGAAGGTGATTGTTTAGCATGTAATGTGTCATATTAGCAATCCACACTCCAGAGGAGGTGACTAAAAAAACCCAATATGGATATGAAATTCACAGCAGGGAGATAATAAGAGATTGTAAAAATGATTTCTTTCATTAGACAATAAATTATCATTAAGATTATGATTGAGACATTTTTAGACCTCAGTGCTCCTACATAAAGAGACTCTGACAAGTTGGGCAACTTAATAACTTCTATGAAGTCTTTACAGTCTAAACTATCATTAGTTCTGTAGAGCTTTATTTCATGGACGCCTACTTTTCCTAAACAGTCTACCAATATGGCTGATCTAGCCATCAAGTAAGAGCTGGAGGAACTAAGGGCAGAGGATGAGACTATAACAGCATCACTGTTCCTACATGTTATTGGTAGCAGCTATGTCCTTAGTAAACTTGGATATGATTTACTCTTATATCATCTGAAAGATCCTCAGAAAAAAATGAACATATTAAGCAGCAGCAATCTCTAAATTCCAAACACTTGTTCAAAAACTGTCAAAAGTCAGAACAATTATTGAATGACTGAATTAAGGTTAGTTGGCATTACTTGCAAATAAGTATTTTGTATTTCCTTAGATACACAATTTTCAAAAGAATTACAAATGTTTATAGTTAGTAATGTGGAAAAAAAATTTTGCCATTTCTAAGTTTTCATGTTGTAGAAAGGAGGAGAAGTGAATCTTGGAAGATGCTTTAAATAAGTCCACAATATCTCTTTGTGCAAAAATATCGGACCAGGTAGAGGCCAAACATAAGGTAATATAAAACCTTATGTTGAGCTGTAAAAGGCTTAAGTCACCAACTTCTGGTATGGCCAGTCCTATGGATAAACCACTACTATTATGAACTACTGGACTATATTGGATTATCTTGCTGAATTCATGCACCTACAATATTTAAATGGCAATGGAATACCCATCTCTGACAAAACTAAATAAAAAAGGAATAAAAATAAAGGACCATTTTGTATCTATATACAAAATAGGATAGATATACAGCTACTTTCTCTTAATTCATCAAGCCTTTATTAATACGGTGTTTTGTTAAATTAGGAGAGCAGCTGGACTCTAGCCATAGGCTGGGCCAGGACCAGTAAAGCCTGGCAGTTGCCGTGCAAGAGAACCACTGCCCACCCTAATCCGTACCCCACCAGCTTCATTGTTTCTGTCTCCAATTGCCCCAGACTTAGGACTTGAAATATTACTAACCCTGATGATACTCCTATTGCCAAAGACTAGAGGAGATCAGAATGTGTATGAATTAATGTTTCACATAATTTTCATAATTTAAATTTTTTTTCCTGGCTCACTGAAGTAAAATTCATAAATAATTCTATGTATATTTAAGATATACAATGTAGTGTTTTACGCTCAAGTCAACAATTTCTGACATTGCCTGTCCTAGGGATAACCCACCACTATTATGGACTACTGGACTGTATTGGATTATTGTAGGTGCTGAATTCACACACCTACAATATTTAAATAAAATGGAATACACTTCTCCGGTAAAACTAAACAAAAAAGGGGGACACAAATGAAGGACCATTTTGTATCTGTATATAAAACATAGGATAGATATATAGCTACTTTCTCTTAATTCAATGAGAAAAAATTTTATACTAATAGAGTTTGGACAGGATATCATGTTTGCATTCTGTACTATGAATAACCACTATGAAGACAACAATATACAATGTATTAATTATTGAAACTGTCCTATTAATCGGTTTTGAAACCGTCTCATTGCTATTTGTTTCTCAATAAAATTAATAAAGAATGAAGTTTGCTAAAAAAAAATTTTTAGTAGGCTGAAAGTAAGGGTTTACATTCTATTCATGTTATTTAGCATAGGAAAGAATTTGCTGAAGATACACAATGTCATATTTGGTTAATATACGCTATCTGGGTAGATATCACTATGTTACAAAATAAAACTCACAATTTTGAAAGTCTCCAGATGTTGGATGGTTTAGGAAATATTTAAAGGAACCAAGATGTCCTTGTTGTTGAGGAAGGCAGTAGGAATTGAACTGAGGACCTTGTGTTTTCCAGGCACTGTGTTCTGCAGCTGAGCTATATTCCTAGCCTCAACAGCTCCTTTCCATTATAGGGAAGCTCTCTTGCTTCTTATGAAATGGTTACTTATGTGGTAGAAACATTAGTTCACAATGAATATAAGTTTTATTAGTAAACAGCTAAAGTTATTCCTAAAGATCAAGCTATCCATGAACAGATAGGACTTTTAAGATGCATTGCATCCCACTGGTATTAGGAAAGTATTAGGATGTCCAAGAAATTACCCTTAATATGGAAATGAAATTAATGTTACCTTTCTCTAGAATCATTTCTCTAATTATTGTTAGTGTGCATAAAGACTAGGACAAGGCAGTAGTAGATGCCCTGCAATTAATAGATGAGTTTTCATGTGAGGCTAAGTTGGCTTTAACCACTTAGTGATAGAAATGAGGAAGTAAATTACATCAGCAGTGAGATGAGTTAGCAAAGACAATACCAGAAAACTTAGTACAGATTACATAAAAAATCTCTACTGAGGCAACTTTAAGGAGCAGTCAGATTTGGAGAAAAGACAATGTAAGCTAACCTGAAGTTGTCCCTAAATATGTCAGGCTGAAAGAGTAGCAACCCATTAAAATGGAGGTTGACCAATGATGCACAAAGCTAATGTAAAAGGAATTTGGGCCATGATTGTCCTGTGAGATTCAACAGTTAAAAAAGCAAATTAATATTATTTGACAATGGTTCTCAAATGATGAATACTCTGGGAAGTAGAACATTATTTTAAAACTTAGGTAATTCCAATACACTAAAAAAATAAAATTAAAATGGATGAAGTTCAGTAGACAAGCAGGGAAATTGAACTCTTAATAGCCCCAAAACCTTAAAGCAAATAATTGGAATGCACACATTGGGGTGAAGAAGACATTCTGAGTTTGAAGTAAGTTTAACATGTTAATAATCATGGGTAGAAGTTCAAACGTCAACAGGTACTATGACCAACCTAAAAATATTTGTGTAATGTAGCCATTACTGAAAACAGTAAGACGACATATTTTTTTCTTTTTTCTTTTTTTTTTTTTTTTTTTTTTTGTGGAGCCAGGGATTGAATTCAGGCCCTTGTGCTTGTCATGGAAGCACTTATTCCACTGAGCCATTTCCCCAGCCCCTAGAAGAAAACTCTTGAAAATATTAAAATACAATTGCCATAGGACTCTTACACTTCCTTTTTAGGATATGTATCTTAGATACTTTTCTTGTTGCTGAAAGAAAGCACCGGGACCGGGGAGATGGCTCAGTAGAATAAGCACTTGCTTGCCAAGTGCAAAGGCCTGAGTTCAATCCCCAGTTCCACCAAGAAAATAAATAAAGAAAGCACTGAATACTCACAAGTTATAGGAGGAAAGATTTATCTTGGCTCAAAGTTTGTAGAGATTTAATTCCATTGTCAGGTGGCTCCAAGGCAGGCTGACAAGGCAGAGAAGATCATAGAAGAAACAACTCATGGCATGGTAGACAGAAAGCAGCAGGCAGCAAGCAGAAAACCTCTTTTGTCTTTTATGCTATCCAGGCAACAATCCTTTTTGGTGTTGCCACCCATACCCAGGGTGTGGCTTCTACTTGGCTAAATCCATGCAGCCACACATAGCTATGTTAATTCCAGTCGGTGGACTTATTTAATACCACACAGTATTACACAATCTAGATTCATACAGAACAAAAATAAAACCCAACTTATAAGTATAAAAGGCTTTGGGTGAGCATTTAAATACAAGCCATAGCAGTATATAAACAAAAGACTTGAAATCAGGGTTTATCAAAGGTATATGCATATGAATGGTCATAGTAAGATTATTTATAGAAATGTGAAAGTAAATCAAATGGGTATTGAAGGATGGAAGAAGGAACAAAAGAATTACATCCCTGCAGTGGACTGGTCTTTCTTATAAAAAGGAAATTCGGGGACATACTGCAGTGTAGATGAACTCTGAACATTGTACTAAATGAAATCAGCCTCTCAAAAGCACAAAAACACACCTAGAATAGTGGATAACAGGGGTTGGGGTAATAGCAGAGTTACTGTATGATGGTGAGATTCAATTTTGCAAGATGAAAATATTCTGGGGTTTGGCTGCATAATAAAGCTACTGAACTATACTTAAATGGTGAAAATGGCAAACCTTTATGATCTTATCATATGTTTTAAATACTTAACAATTAATTGTCAACTAACCATTCAAATACGTAAATCAAAAAATAAAATTTTATCAAAGGAAGAAACAAGAAATGTGTGCTAATGCCTCAAAAATTGTGAGTTACAACAAACAAAAATAGTTAAATATCACATGACTCTTTTCACATGAGAAACCCTCAGTACAAATAAAGAGAGATAAGAGGAAACAGGAACAGGGATGGAGCCTGTTCAGAGTTTAGAGGGAGAAAAGGAAGAGAGGAGAAAAAAGCGCTGGATTGGGGGATCAAAGTGAATATATATATATATATATATATATATATATATATATATATATATATATATATATATATATATGCAAAATGAATGTGATAATTATGTTTTACAAATATAGAACAATAAGAATTATCTAAAGTAATATCTGGAAAAGTGAATGATGGTAGACACAACCTGAATGATTCCCCAGATATAAAATGTTTGATAGATATAGGTCTAATGAAAAAGGCTATATTTTTATTGAATTCTGAAAGAGAATGGTAAAAGGCCTTTAATTACTTACTTTTGTAGCAAGGACTATACTTACTGCACTATCAAAATCACTAATACATTAATTAAAGTCCTTGCAAGACATTCAGCTGTGACAGACTTCCCTATTGTGCTTAATAACACACAGGTAAAAGGATACTGAATTAAGCTGCCACTATTTTCCAAGGAATGCAGTGTACATTTGTTTGCCTCCATTTATGTCATTTTTATTTTTTATTTATTTATTTATTTATTTATTTTCGGAACTGGGGAATTGAACTCAGGCCCTTGCGCTTGTCGGGGAAGCGCTTATTCCACTGAACCATCTCCCCAGCCCTATGCCATTTTTAAAAGTAAGATCTTGGTTAGGAGAAGGATTATAAGAGAAGAGGGAGGTAACATTCATCTGCATTAATTGAAAATAACTGGCAAGCACAGGGTAGCATGGGTAACGAGTCCCTTGAGCAGCTGTTTGCTTTATTCATGTCAATCTCCAAGAATCAAGAACTTCATCTTATTGGCCCTGCAGAGTCAAGAAAGAGCCAGCTGTGCAACAGTTAGGGTTTAACTGCACATAGCAGAAATCTCTGTAGGTATTATAACTGAAATAGTATTCATTGAAGGAAATTGATCATTTGCACGAGTGTGCAATGGCCAAAGAAACAGGCTGAATATTGGATCAAGGCCAAAAATGCCTCCACGACCAACCTGTCACCTCAGCCATAGTGAGCAAGTTAGAAAATGCACAATCTTCTATAAGGGGCCTTTGTCTGAACTTCTGGATCTAGGTACTCTCCAAATTATTCATGATTACGAAAAAGCAAGTTGCTGTATGCTGCTGTCTTCAGTCGGCCTTAGTTGTAATTAAGGTTGATAAAGGTCCTAGAAGTTTCACTCATCTACTAAATGTGTACCAGCAAAAGGGATAGGTCCTAGGCTACATCCCTGAGGCCTCTGAATTTCTAATCAAGTTCCACTCAGCAAAATCTAAAGCTCATCAGAAACAAGGGAAATCCAGTAAGTGTAGCTTTTAGCTTTCCTGGTCTGTGCAGTAAGAAGGAGGTTACTATAAATGTTGTATAAACCAAACTGGTTTTCTTCAGAAATCAGCAAAAATTTAGCACAATAAATTCTGAGAGGCTAATGTAATTTATCCCTCTTACATCTAGAGAATGAAATTTTCTCTACCTTCTTGAGTCTATGTTCAAATGAACTTAATTGGGCAGACCAATAACTTTTAACTAGAGCAAAAAAAGGTTTCTGTTATGTCACTAGTTTTGTCAAATGAGGGCTAAATTAAAGCTTCAGTGATGGGCCAGGGAGATAGCTCAGTAGAATAAGTGCTTGCCTGGCAAGTGCAAGACCCTGAGTTCAATCCCTAGTACTAAAAAAAGAAGTTTTAAGGGGCCAGGGAGATGGCTCAGTAGAATAAAGTGCTTCCCTGGCAAGTGTAAGGGCCTGAGTTCAATCCCTGGTTCCACAAAAATAAAATAAAATAAAATGAAACTGCAGTGATAACTTCAGAAAAGGGCTGAACTAGGCTTCATTGGTACCATGTATTGGTACCCTAGTTTCTTTGGTTTTCTGTCAACTGATTGGTCCCCTGCAGACCCAGAGAATGTCCACCTCACCAGTACTGACCCAGGAACATTTACTGAGGGGATATCATTTGGTAGTGTGTGGCAGATACACTCTATAATCAAGAGCACAGCTCAGTGGAAAGGTGCTGCCCTCCACCTTAAGATGAAAACATAGGGAAAAGGCCAGAGAGACCAGTTAGAAAACCATGCTAACTTTTGGACCATCCTGATGGCAGTATAATATGCAGAGAAATTAAACAACTAAGAGAGCCATAAGTGCTTGAGTTTGTGTTTGATAACTATGAAAATTACTGTAACATTATTTAGATAAAAGGTGACTAGATAATTAATGCGAAACAACATAGAGAAAGTAACTTTGGAGTGCACTGTTGATATCAACATAGGGTCACATTTTACCAATTTGCAAAGAATATAGTGGACAAAATGTCCTCCCAAGGGCCATATGAACTTTCTAACAGGAGCATTTAAGACAAGATGGTTTCCTTGAAACACAGCTAAGAAGTTAGGCCATTATGTTTCTGGCTATTGTCCTTCTGGCCACCACCCTTCCACGTGGGTAAATTGCACTAAAGAGAATTAGGATCCAGTGCCCAGTAGATAAAACTGATTTGTGAATAAGTCTCTGGGCTGAGCCTCTAAATTCTTTCCTAGGCAGCACTGGCAGACTGACTACAGGATCTCTTAAAATAGGTACTAATACTTTAGTTTTATTACTATATACAGGAATTTGGAGTTTAGAAATTCACTTTCTTCTTTTGAAAACTAGTGGAAAATAATAAAATACTTGGAGGAATTATGCAAAAATTGGAGAATTGTGAAGCGTTTTGAAAATAAGATTTGTGATAAAAATATTGTGGAAGTTTGCAAATAACGTGACCAACGAAGGACCATTTTACATCTCATTCTGAGGAGCTGATTTCAACAGAATGAAGCATAAGTGAAATGGGCTACTAAGGAGAAAGTTACGTTTTTCTTGGGGAGAAAGTTATAAATAAAACTCTACTTGATATTAACAGGAAATGGACAAAAATCTTGCACAACATTAGAGAATCAAATGAGAGTCCACATCAAGAGAACCACAGGCCAGGGGAGAGATTCACAGGCAACTCCACGTTGCCATAATAGTGACTCATCCAGTGGTCTAGGGGAAACTGTGTCATACACTGAGAATGAGAAACACTGCCTTAATTGCTACAGAGCTAGAAGGAGCTAGCTAATAGTAAAGACACTTAACTTCAGCCAGTGAGAAATTTCATAATTTTTCAGAATGAGGTATTATTTGATTGACCATATAATGCTAAAATTAACTTTACAGGGAAGTACATTATGTAGAATATGATATATATTTCCTTTTATGTAGACTCTCAATTCTGAGTGCCAATAAGAAACACATTGGTATCATTTTAAAAATTCGAATTGCTAGTTCACATCCTGAAAAGATGTAAATCAGAATGTGTGGATATGAGGTTTGCATAATTAGTTTAAAATTTCCCAGGTGACTCTAATGTGTGCAAAACCAATTTTTTATAGTGTTTGGTCAGCCACAGCCACTGTCTGATTCTGTAGGAACACTTATCTCTTCACTCACATCACATGTTCCCAGAAATGAATAAATATTTTCCTAGCAATGTCGTTCTCCATATTTTAAAACCAGTAGTCTTCAGCATTCAGAATACTGACAGGAATGAAAATAGGTAAAGCAGGGCAGAGTGAGGCAGGAGAAAAGAGAAAAGGATGAAAAAACAAGTAAGTTGTGATATGTACATGTACCAGCTCTGCAAGATGACTGAAAATGACATATACTACGAACATGTACTAACAACAACAACAACAAAACAGAACTGAAGGAATTTTTCTTGCTCTCCATGTTATCATGGTTTAGAAAAATTCTGATTGGTCCATTTAGCTGAATGAACTATTGGGAAAAATCCTTGAACCTTGTGTACAGGTTCTTTAGACCACCTTCAGGTTAGATCATTTTATGTTATAGAATTTATATCTCAATAAAGCTACTGAAAAATAAATTACATAATCACCATGTACCCATAAGCAGGCTTGATAAAGACAATTAAAACCTTTAGTTTGACGATATTGAAAAGATGATATGTAGGTTTAAATCCCATATTATATAAAAAGGTTTGATCTATTTTTTATTGTTTATTTGTATTTTAGGGAAGGGTCTACAGAGTGTGCATGGTCTCAATACTAAATCGAGTTCATACTGATCTGCCTGTTTACAGCCTCCACCATGCCCAGTCTCAATTGCTGACTCAGGGCAGGGCCACCACAGCAGGCCAGGTGGCCTTATTCTAATAATATAGGTCCATCTTATAATTTAAAAAATAATGATAGCATAGCACTTATGATAATTTGACCTTGTCAAATAAAAGAGCTGTTAAGTTTCTTCTTAAATTATGCTCAAGATTAAGCCTGCACTGTTGAAAAATCCAGAGGGCTATCTACTGATTCATAAATTATATGTCAAATTATTTGTTTTCAATAAAACAACAAGAGATGATGGCAATTACTAGCACATGGAAACATTCCATACTTGGTTAAAGATTCCTTTAGAAAGAAGTTTTTATGCAATAAAACAGCAGAAGTGTTATACAATGAAAATGAACTGCGACACCTTCGTAGCACCTGACATGCATGTAGAAAAAAGTCCCAAATATAGAGAGAAGTATCAAATCACTTATTCTTTAGTCAGGGAAACTTAACCATTTTCCTTTGTGGAGAACACCACTTCCAAGTGTAGTAGGCCTGAAGTCCACTACACACTCAATCCAACTTTTCATTAGTGAACTTTCATATAGTGTTCTTTTTGTAAAGATACTCAGACTTTACTCTAGGCAAGTATTACCTGGAATATATTTCATTCTTTATCCTGTCCGGAGCTACACCATGGCCTAGAGAGTATAAACTTAAGCTGTGATGATAATGAATAAATCATGAATTTAATAGCAAGAACATAATAATGTGATAGAGCCCAAATACAGGAGTCCGACTTCTGTGATGTGGAATATATCTTACACAGGAGCACCTCAGTGTATGATTAACCTGTGCTGATTTCAGTAAGTAGCCTCCATGAGAAATTATTATATGAAATTAGTCCTGTTTCCAGCCCAATACAAAAGTATAAATTGATGGATGTGCACCACAAAATAGACATGTTTGATTTACAGTACTTTTACTCAGAGTGTCCTTAGATGTTCTAGGATAGTGAATCTGGGGTACTTATCCTGAAATTAAGATTAACTATTCAAATTATTCTGAATGGCTGTAAAAATACCAAGATAAACAAAAATAACTTTAGAGTTAAATGTATGGTCACAACAAAGGAATATCAGTATTTCGCTATAACTAAATTACTATTCAATAAATGGTAAAAATAAATGCTCATTTAGTTTTTATTGGCACATGTGTTACTGTACATAGTGATTGCAGTCCCTGTGGGCATTTGGAACACATGCATTAAACACTAAAAATTTAACTTAAGTTATGGGACATTACAGGTGTATCCTGGCAGGAGCAGAAACCTACACAGGAATATATCAGAGAAAGTGTAGGAATAGGCTTTCTCGTCACTGGTACAAAACACTTGGTACCTGTAATTTAAATAAGGAGAAGTTTAATTTTCCTCAAGAATTCAAAGGGCTCTGCCCATGTTCAGCTGGCTCCAGAGCAGAAGTACCTCGGTGCTAAAGCCTGGCAAGGTGGCTCTTGGTGCCAGGTGGCAAGCCCCTCAACTTATTTCATGCAGGAAGATCACAAAGGATGAGTCATGGTGGGAAGGCTCAGGGGCCCGATATAGTTCCCAGAGTCACACCCTATCACCCACCCTGATACACCCCAAGGTGCTTTGCTAATCCATCTGTCAACCCAATCATTTTGACAATCAAAACTAGTCATCACAGAACAGAAGGCAGAATAAAAGAATTTAGATACTATAAGGACTTCTATTGAAATCAGGACACAAATAGAAAAATTAAACTACAGCTATCACCTCTAGATAGTAATCATTTCCTGATATAATATAATGGCTCTCATAAAAAAATCAATCAACAACAACTATTGGAGAGGCTGCAGGGAAAAAGGCACACTTCTCCATTGCTGGTGGAAATGTAGACTGGTGCAACCATTATGGAAATCAGGGTGGAGACTAAAAAACTAGGACTGGAAATCCCATTCAGTCCAGCTATATACCTCTTCTGGGAATTTTCCCAAAAGAACTAAAAGCATCATATCCTAGTGATATATGTGCACCTATGTTTATAGTAGCCCAATTTGTGATAGCCAAACATTAGAAACAACCAAAATTCCCATCTGAGGAATGGATCAAAAAGATGTGTTTTTATATAATGGAGTATTACTCAACTAGCTGTAATAATAAATTGAAAGCCTTCATATATAAGTGGATGCCACTTAAAAATATACTCATATGTGAAATAGACCAGACTCACATGTGTAAATACCATATGGTCTCCCTAGTGTAATAACTGAAAAGAAATAAAAATTGAAAGGTGTAACACAATTAAATAGAAAGCGAGAACTTAAGGATTAAACAACAAAGAGAGAGAAAGGAGAAAAGTAAGGAAGTGTGGCTGGGGCAAAACCATACGTTTATATAAACAAGATGGTTAAGGAAATGGTCCTAGCCGGGCCTGGTGGCACATGCCTGTAATCCCAGCACTCAGGAGGCTGAGGCAGGAGGATTGTTGTCAGTTCGAGACCAGCCTGAGCTACGAAGTGCGCTTAAGGCCAGCCAGAGCAGCATAGTGAGATCCTGTCTCAAAAAGAAAAAAAAAAAAATAAATAAAAATAAAAATAAAAGGAAATGGTCCTAAGAATCTACATCAGGTTTTTGAAAATAGAAGTTCATGGGTAGCCTACTCCCGTGACTATCTATATATGCTGATATCTGTGAACTAAGTGTTTGCCCTGAGGACACTAAAACAATGCTTGACACACCTGGCACTTTGGTCTTCTAAATGTATACTGCTTCTATTTTCATATCAATTATTGCTATGTGCTCTTTAAGGTAAATGTTTGTTAAAAAAAAAAAGATAATGAAAGAAAACAGGAGACAAGAAAAAAATGTCATAGGATTGTCCTGCTACAATGTGGTATATGGTTTGATTTTTAAATTTCTGTGTACAAGTGTTTATTTTGGTCTTAACAATCCAGCAGAAAAGTGTAAAAATGAGATATAAAAAGTAAAGCCAGAAAAAAAAGTGAAGCCATATTAATATCTGAGCTGTAAAAGGCTCAAGTCAGCAACTTCTGACATTATCATTCCTATGAATAACCCACTACTATGATGTACTAATGGACTACATCTGCATCTTGTACTATGAATAACTACTACAAAGACAACAATATGCAATGTATTAATTATTGTAACTGTCCTACTAATGTTTTGAAACTATCTCATTGCTATTTGTTTCTCAATAAAAATAATAAAAAACTTTTAGAAAAAAATGTATATTTTTTTCACATTCTATAAGCATTTAAAATTTAGAAAATATGGTTGCTGGAAAATAGCAGTTCCATGTTCTAAGGTGTTTGATATTCATACAGACAGTGATGTTTAGCTCAACTGCCTCTATTACAGGATAATAATATCATTAACCTTCTCTTCTGGATGTTTAGCAACTAAAGTTTGCAGACAAAAAAAAAAATTAGATAAAAAGATGAGCTACAAGGATAGCCAACATTTTGGCCTTAGCCCTTCAAAGTCAGTGAGGAGTCCGGACATAAAAGAACAAGAACATATGCTGTGATATCCTGTAACACAGTAGTGTACCAAATTTTCTTATCAAGGAGATTATGACACCACAGAGGAAAGTGATCGATGATGTATAGTGTACCCAAGGAGAGTCACCTCAAGAGAATATTCTCTCAGGCAAATGGTCAAGCAATGGCCATGACTCATCTACATGATTGACACTGACAAAAGATCTACAAGGTGCTGTAAATGGTTTCAGGGTAAATCCTGAAGGGATTTGAATGACCTTGTCAGATAGAAAAGTTACATTTTAATTATATAGGTCGTGCTTATGTTGGTCTTAACCATCCAGAGGAAAATATAAACACGAAGTATAAAAAGCAAAGCCATATTAATATGCTGAGCTATAAAAGGCTCAAGTCAGCAACTGCTAACAATTGTCAATTGCGCTGATAACCCACTACTATTACAGACTATTGGACTATATTGGGTTATTTTTCTGAACTCAGGTGCCTACAGTATTTGAACTGGCATCAAGTATGAAAGGGTCCTTTAAAGCCTTCTCAAGATATAGCTTCTGTAACAGCAGTGGAACACCCATCTCCGGCAAAACAAAACTAAAAAGGGGGATATAGATAAAAGACCATTTTGTAGTGAAAAAAATATGTATATACAAAATAATTAGGATAGATATTGTATTCCTTCTTTCTTCCTTCCTTTCTTCCTTCCTTCTCTGTCTCTGTCTCTGTCTCTGTCTCTGTCTCTGTCTCTCTCTCTCTCTCTCTCTCTCTCTCTCTCTCTCTCTCTTTCTTTCTTTCTTTCAGGTACTGGGGACCAAACTCAGGACCTTATACTTGTGAGGCATGCACTTATGTCACTGAGCTATCTCCCCAGCCCTAGTTAGGCCAAATATGCAGCTACTTTCTCTTAGTTCAATGAGAATATAAATTTGTACTATATTGCTTAGACCAGATATCATGTCTGCATCTTTTCCTCTGAATAACCAAAACAAAGACAACACATGCAATATATTATCGTAACTGTTCTAACCTATCTGGAAACTGTTTCATTGCTATCTTTTTCTCATTAAAATGAATAAAACATTTTAAAAATATCTATAAGAACAACAAAACAATATTTGTTGGGTATTTTAGACTATGACAATATTGAAATTGACTCTAGGCCCATGATATGGTTAACCAGCTAAGATTTAAGAATTTTCTCATTCTTCGTTTTCTATAAATAGACTTCTTACAAAGAATGTTCATTCTGCCTATTCCTCTCCATGTGGGCAAAGACACATGTATCTTTTTAAATATTACCCTAAGCAGTTAATTTTTGCTATGTATTTTGGTACAGGATCCCACAATGCAGCTCAGACTTGTAATGATCCTCCTATTTTCAGCCTCCTCAGTGTTGGTATTACAGGTTTGTGCATTTGGTGCCAGGGATAGAACCCCTCCCTTAAGTGATTCTTATTCATACTGAGCTGAACTCTTTGGTCTAATTGATCCTAATATTTTTCAGTTAATAAACCTATTGTTAAACTTTATTATGAAAAGTTGTGAAAATTTTTTAAATTTTATTGACCATACCATTTAATTCATAGTAAATTTATTTTTTACATAGCTAAGATAATTCACAGACACATTAACTTTTGTACTTATCTAAGAAAATCTTTTCTTCCTTTTTTCCAGGCTAATTTCTAGGAAAATATTAGTCAAAAAGAGACATGAAAAAAAAAAGAGAGACACAATCCACAACACCTTAGTAAATGTAAACAATCTAAGTGATTTAATATCAAGCTTCAGATTTTAGACTTAAAGTACTCATAAATTTTAAGTGGTTTTATAACTCAAATGACTGATTACAACTATTCTTTTATTACAGCCATGAGTCAACAGCATATCTGATTAGATGAACTGATCCTAATATAATGTTTTCAGTACAATTTTGTTAACAAAGTTAACCCTGGTCTCTCCTTAACTGAGGTCTCTGAATTTAGGTTCACCCTCAAATACAGCAGACAACCTTAATATCCTGTTCTAAGAACCCAGGTACCTCAGTGTAAAACATTCTCTTATATATTCTCCACTAGTACCAATGTCATTCAACTTATTTCCCCACACTGTTTATTTCTGGTTTCATGTGCCCCTTCTGGTAGAAGAATAAAAGCCTGATTTTTGAAGCACTTGTAGTTGATGGGGTCTTTGTGACCTTTACCTGTTCCCTTTACCACCATTGTTTTTTCCCTATTGCGATAGTCCCCTTCTCCCTCTTGCCATATGCTTTATTTTCATATTTTATTTTTGTGAGAATACAAAATAATAATATAAAAGAAAAAATAGCAGTGGTACAGAACTATTAATTACTTGCTCCTTATCCACATCTAGATTCATTTCCTTGACAACTTTCAAAATCCTGTCCTGTCTTTGGAGCAGGACAAATGGTACTAATTGTTCAGCTGAGTATCAGAACTGCTAAGAAGTAAAGAATGTTAGGGATATCCTGCTCTACAGCTCATCCTTATCTGGAAAGACACCATCTATTTTAATTATAAATCTGTCATATAAGTGTATACTGCATGTGTATTGAGAAGATAAACCACTTTTAGGTTACAGACCTGTAGATGCGAAGAACTGCAACCAAGAAGCTTCATGTGCCCCTAGACCTGGTTTGGAGCAGATTCGGTTCTTAAGTCAAAGCCAAACCTTCATGGTCAATTATTTCAAGTGTTAGGGGATCAGGTTAAATGTATTGAAAAACACAGGAATCATTCATAATCAGATGAAAAACTAAAGCAGAAAGTTACACTGATGGTCTTTTATCTGCTGTGCCACTTTTTATTGACATTTTCCTCTAGTTTCCTCCTCCACTGATTTCTGGGTTTAGTGATACAAATTTATTTGGGCTATGAGACATATATTAGTTTCTTCTTGCTGCTGAAACAACATGCCACAAATCAGTTGGCTTGAAGCACAAATGAATTCTAGCATAATTCTGGAAGCTAAGATATGTGCCCATCAACTGAAGGGCAGATGAAAAAGATGTGGTATTTTTATACAATGTAATATTCCTCAGGTATAAAGAAAGATAAACTCAAGGTTTCTATAGGTGAGTAGATGCAACTAGAGGTCATCCCAAAAGTGAGATAAATGAGACCCAGCTGTGTAAACCTTGTATTGTCTCCCTAGTGTGAGAAACTGAAACAATAAATAGGATCACAAAGGTACAATGGATATTGAGAAAGGAAATAAACTATTCAAAGGGAAGAAACAACTGGGATTAAGGAAAAGATGATGAAGACAGAGAAAGAGAGAGAAATATTATATATGTATGTACATAGGATAGCTTGTATATTCTTACTGCTGAGTTTTGCTGATATGGTGAATGGACCAGTTAATGCTTAATTTTTTCTCGGTCCTTTTTAATTTTTTATGTTTTTGAGAAATCTTGCAAGCATATATCTGATAATCTGAACAACTGGGTTGAAGACAATAATATTCAGTACAACAATAATTGTTGTATTCTTATTATTTTGTTTAGTGAAATTTGGTATTGTTTCTAGTGTTTTTAAACTCATTTTGTATTCTCTATAAAAATGAAAATACGGCCATGGTGCCTCTAATGATGTCATAGAAAATTTCTTTTTCATTTCTCTAGCTTCTGATATCCTCTGTCAATCACTGAAATCATTTAACTTATAGCTTCCTCTTTTCAACCTCTATAGAATTCATATGTAGTTTTTCTTGTGTGTCTTTGAGTCTCTGTATGAAGATCCCAGTCACTCTCTTTAGGAAATACTAACCTATCATGCACTGATTTTCCCTTTATGAAGTCTGTAAAAACAGTTTCCAAATACACACAGCTTCAGATACTTCAGATAGAATTTTAGAGAAACATTATTTAAGTAAGCAAGTAAGCAACGCAATGTAAGTAGGGACTTGAATCTAGAGTAAGAAACATGAAAAGAATTCCTGGGAACCTTGAAATTATTACAGATAACCTGAGTTAGACAGAAATATTATAGGCAGTCAGACAGGGTCACGCCCTCGATGGAGATAACAAAGCCAGAAACCTTACAACTATGGGAAGGATGGATGCTCCTGCTGTGAACCAGACCTAAAGACCAAACAAATGCTAACCTCCCTAAAGACGGGCATCCAGGACTGATCATTACTCAGGAAGAATCATTGTCTGAAGGCCACCAGACAAGGTCACATTTTACATTCATGCCCGCTTACTACATAACACGCTACCCCATTTGGTCCTGGACCTAATCAATTTTATCTGAGCAATGGTGCTTGTAATCCCATTGGTTGACCATAGTTTTATCCCACTCCACATCTGTCTAAGTGAGACCCCTTCTTCTCTGCCTTAACCCCCCATGGTTTTGCCCTATAAAAATAACCTGAAAGAGACAGCTTCCTGGGCAAACCACTCAGGCTCCCCATCTATCACTCTCGACAGAAGCTTTCCTTTCCAATAAAGTTTTACCCTCAACCTCCATTTGTTCCTAAAATTCATTCTTTGGTTTTAGAGAACACAAACTTATCCAGGTCAGGTTGGAAGTTTCACTTCCCTGTATCCATATCATACATAAAGAGTGGCCACATACAAATAAATAAAGATACAACAGGTCCCCATCCAAACCAAGGCTCCAGACATGTGAAAGAAATTTTTGTGGACCTTCCATTCATATTCCTGCCATCAGTTAAGAAAGGAAAACTGCCTAGTGCACACATAAAATCATGAGATAAAATAAATCATTGTTTTACATCATCAAGTTTTAGAGACCATAACAATAGATAACTAAATCATTTGGCAACCTCAAAACTGAGTTGGCATGCTGATATTGTAAAATGAACTCCAAAAAATCAAATTTACTGGAAGACTTGAGAAATGCTAGGTCAGTTAGGAACCAACACCTGGTTGAAAGAAATGTGAGTGGAGAGTTCAACATTTTTGGTAACTGATTGCAGCAGAAAAAGTTGAAAGTATGTGAGTGGAAACTGTGAGTATGATGAGAAATCACACCCATAATTACAGTATCTTACATGGCAAATGGCAAAGCTCATGCAATCACACAAATATTGTAAAAGCAGATAACTTTCTTTGAACAGTACCACAGGAGGAAGTTAGAAAACTTTGAATTATAAGAACTATATGCACAGCAACTAAGAGCAGAATCTCTCTCCTGCTGACAGCCAGCAATGAAAAGAGAACCTCACCCTACACTCACAAAGTAGTTTCTACTAATACCTTGAGTGAACTCAAAAGCAGACTCTTCCCTAGAACCTTGTAAGAGTTCACCTCAGTACACAATGTGATTTTTGTGATCAAAGAACCCAGCTGAGCAGCTTGTACATTCGATGCACACACATGTGAGACAAGACCTAAATGTTATTTTTAGCCATTCAGCGAATTAAATTGCAGTTCAACACTGAAACACTGGTATGTGTAGCAGCTATAATTTATTAGAAAAGCAACAATTTACAAGTATCAACTAAAACTGGAGAATCAAACACTGGATTCCTAATGAGATCATTAATTAGACAAGTGTTTTCATCTGGTATTAAAACCATTCAGAGGATGGAAAACTTGAGGTTAGACTTTGGCGTAGGGCCAAGCAAGTATCACCACATAAAGTGGTTTCCAGTCATAAATGGAGGAGTAGTACAATTTTCTTTTATTATGTAACCCATTTCAGCATTACTAATAATGGCACTGGTGTCATATCTCCTTAAGTAACAAAATAAACAACATTATCTAAAAGTTCATGCAGTGAAAGATAGTCAATATGAGTTTTATTCTAAAGGTTGGAGCGACAAACTGCATTTTAAGAAGAGAGCAAGGTAAATCACGAAGGTGGTGCATTGAAAAGAAAAAATGGGGAGCCAGCAAGACAGTTCAGTGGACTAAAGTGCCTGCTTAGACAAGCTTAGGCAAGCTCTGGGACCATGGTTCAATTTTGGATACCACGTGCAGAGCCGGCCTCATCCCCAGATTACAGGCACAGTGGTACACATGGGTAATCCAAGCACCAGGGAGGCTGCAAACAGGAGGTTCATCACAACTTTGAGCTGCATAGTGAGACCCTGCAACAACCAAATACAATAAAAAAGAAAGAAAAGTGCCATGGGCTTTTCACCCAGACACAATGTGTGCACAAAAGTAGCCATTGGGGGGATACTTAAGGGGAAATGATGTAGCTTACAGTTTGGTGTCATCTTTATCATCATCACCATCATCATCATCATCATCATCATTATTGTTATTATTATTATGCCATAGCAAGTTTAGCTATGATAAAATAACATCAGCTCATGAAATTAGGTATTTTTCCACTAATGTAAGGTCAAAAGTGATCACAGGAAGCATACATAACACATTCTGACTTCTGTGCTACGAAAATGTTGAAAACATGGCAAAACTCATTCTTTACTAACAAACATCTGTTAAAACACTCTGATTGTCTATGGTCAAATTGACTTAGGGAAAGTGACAATTTATATTTAAACACATTTATTTGCATGGCTTACTTATGTCCAACTGTCTGTTATGGAAAATGTATGACTCCTGAGTTGTAAAAGGAATAACCTATTATTTTTTAAACTCTGTCTTTGAAACAGCTTTCTATAATCATTATAATCTCCCAGAGGGTCATACTCATACTACTGATAAGCACTTGACTGTGAGTGCTGTAGAAGCTTAAAGGAGCTATTATCCATTTGATGTAGCTATTTTCCAGGACTTCCTTAAAAACAAGAACCCTTAACAATATGTTACTGATATGTCCATCAAGGAGATAAAAGATCTTAATTGTAATTTGTGCTTTATTAACAAAGTATGCTGTGACCTCATGCAAGCTAATGAAATATTCCTCATTTTAATAATCACTATACCTAGGATTTTCAGCCTTGTTTCTTCTTAAATTGTACTATTGTGTTTATATCTACTAGAAACTCTAGAGAGAAAGTAGGGTGGTGTGATGATTTGATAATCTGATAATTTGATTTTATAGACAAGGATTCTGACATAGAGATTAGAAAACCAATCCCATACATACAACTCTGGTATCTCTAGAAATTAAACCTAGGGTTTGAGTGTGTTAAAATATTCTCTGGTTATTTTGAAGGTCTGGGAATCTGTGATTCAATGCTTAAAAGTTTATTATTAAAGAAAAAATTTAGAAGGCAGTATTTTGCCAAGCTTGGATCTCTCATAACAACAGAGTAAGAAATGTGTAAAGATAAGTCATTCATAATGGTCAGCATGAAAAAATAGAATGTTTAAATGTTATATTAGTTGTTCCAGTAGGGTAATATTTTATGTTAACATTCAGTGAGTATAAGAATTCACAAAAAGACAGTAAATCTTCAGGAACAAATAGAAATGATCTCCCTCCTTTTTCCTTAACCTCCTCAAAAAGCAAGACCAAATGAAATCTTAATTTACCAAACATGATTGTGTTATTAATCTAAAACAAAACAAATGTCGAAGATCCCATTAGCATGACACAACTATTAAGCAATTTTGAATACAACAAGCTCCTAGTACACAACAGCAGAAAAGGAAATGTTTTCAAGTTGTTTTGAACAAAATTTAGCCAATATATTGATATTGTCCCAAAACAATATCAAAAACCAAAGCAAGAAAGATGTTAAGCTAGAGTCACTTCTAGTGAAACTTATTAAATCATGTAACTAGCTACCTTCAAAGATAACTTGTAAATTTTATGGAAGCATTTGTCTTTAACTAGGAATGAAAACTTCAAATCATAACACACAGTTCCTATGAACACCATCTAAAAGTTTCAGATGAAGCGCTGAACAAGAATGTGTGTGTATAGACAGTACAGTTGGGATAGATAATGCTGTGCTTCTACATAATTCTATGAGAGGCAAGATCTGCACTAATGGTGGTTGGACAGGATATTATGTCGGCTTTTAGTATTATGGTCATCCACTCAGTAAATAATTATTGAGTTTTTGATATAATTCAGGTATAAAAAAATAAGATAAGTAAGCAGCTACACTCTTAATTTACTGATAAGAGACATCTGCTAAAATAATATCTGTAAATATAATATCATGTATGCACCTTGTACGATACCAAAACAGTATGAAAACAGTTTGCAATGTATTAATTCATCGAATGTGTATGGTTAAGGTGTCTTGAAACTGTCTGATTGACATTTGTATTTTA
>PVKA01022080.1:0-18920 GCA_004027165.1 Ctenomys sociabilis
GCTGCTGTCTTTGTTCAGCCCGGCGCTGTCAGAGCAGATCCGCTACAGGATCCCTGAGGAAATGCCCAAGGGCTCGGTGGTGGGGAATCTCGCCAAGGACCTGGGCTTCAGCGTCCAGGAGTTACCGACTCGGAAACTGCGCATCAGTTCGGAGAAACCTTACTTCACAGTCAGCGCAGAGAGCGGGGAGTTGCTTGTGGGCAGCAGGCTAGACAGGGAGCAGATATGCGGGAAGAGGCCAGCGTGTGCCCTGGAGTTTGAGGCTGTGGCTGAAGGGCCGCTGAACTTTTATCATGTGAGTGTGGAGCTCGAGGACATTAATGACCACGCGCCAAAATTCACGCATATGTCCTCTGAGCTCCAAATAAGCGAGTCCGCGCAGCCAGGCACGAGGTTTATATTAGAAGTAGCAGAGGATGCAGATATGGCCTCAAATTCTCTACAGAATTATAAGCTGTCTCCGAGCCCTAGTTTCTCGCTGGTAAATAAAGAGAAACAAGATGGTAGCAAATACCCAGAACTGGTATTGGAGAAAATGTTAGACAGGGAACAACAGAGTTACCATCGTTTAGTCCTGACTGCCTTAGATGGTGGAAATCCACCCCTCAGTGGTACCACTGAGCTCCGAATCCAGGTCACTGATGCCAATGATAATCCCCCTGTATTCAACAAGGAAGTGTACAGAGTAAGTCTTCCAGAAAACATGCCCCTGGGCACCACTGTGCTGCAGGTGTCAGCCACTGACCAGGACGAGGGCATCAACTCGGAAATCACTTATGCCTTTTACAAACCTGGGCAAGTCTTTACTCTGAATTCAAAGAGTGGAGAAATTATATTGCAAAAGACATTGGATTTCGAAGACATTAGGGAGTATTCTCTAGTGGTGGAAGGGCGGGATAGTGGTGGACTGGTTGCACAATGTACAGTTGAAATTAGTGTTCAAGATGAAAATGACAACAGCCCAGAAGTTACATTCCATTCTCTTCTGGAACTGATTCTGGAAAGTGCAGTGCCAGGAACACTAATTGCTTTGATAAAAATACATGACCAAGATTCTGGAGAAAATGGGGAGGTTAATTGTCAGCTAGAAGGTGAAATTCCTTTTAAAATCATCTCTTCATCCAAAAATTCATACAAGTTGGTAACAGACAGCAGCTTGGACCGAGAGCTGACTCCAGAGTACAATATCACCATCACTGCCACAGACAGAGGCAAACCGCCCCTCTCTTTCAGAAAAAGTGTCACCCTTTACATTGCTGACGTCAATGACAATGCTCCAGTTTTCCAGCGGTCCTCCTACACGGCCCACGTGGCAGAGAACAATCCTCCAGGAGCTTCCATTGCTCAAGTCAGAGCCTCTGACCCTGACCTGGGGTCCAATGGCCAAGTCTCCTACTCCATCGTGGCCAGCGACCTGGAGCCCAGAGCGCTGCTGTCCTACGTGTCCGTGAGCGCACAGAGCGGGGTGGTGTTCGCGCAGCGCGCCTTCGACCACGAGCAGCTGCGCGCCTTCCAGCTCACGCTCCAGGCCCGCGACCACGGCTCACCCGCGCTCAGCACCAACGTGAGCCTCCAAGTGCTGGTGGGAGACCGCAATGACAACGCCCCGCGGGTGCTGTACCCCGCGCTGGGGCCCGATGGATCAGCGCTCTTCGACACGGTGCCACGCGCCGCCGAGCCCGGCTACCTGGTCACCAAGGTGGTGGCTGTGGACGCTGACTCCGGACACAATGCCTGGCTGTCCTACCACGTGCTGCAGGCCAGCGACCCTGGGCTCTTCAGCCTGGGGCTGCGCACTGGCGAGGTGCGCACTGCGCGTGCTTTGGGAGACAAGGATGCCGCGCGCCACCGCCTGCTGGTCGCGGTGCGTGACGGTGGACAGCCACAGCTCTCGGCCACTGCCACTCTGCTCCTAGTGTTCGCAGACAGCCTACAAGAGGCGCTTCCGGATCTCACAGATCCTCAGGTCCCTTCTGACCCGCAGGAGGAGCTGCAGTTTTACCTGGTGGTGGCCTTGGCCTTGATCTCTGTGCTCTTCCTCCTGGCGGTGATTCTGGCTGTTGCCTTACGCCTTCGACATACCTCCGGACCCCTTGCTTGGGGATGCTTTCAACACGGTCCCTGTTCCAAGCCTGTACCTGTGGTTGCCCCCAACTACAGCGAAGGGACGTTGCCTTATTCTTTCAATCTATGTGTGGAGCACATGGGAAAAACAGAATTTAATTTTCAAAAATGTAGTGATCCATTGAATTCAGGACAAGACATCCTTTTTGGTGATTCATCTGGAGCCTTGTTTCCACTTTGCAATTCTGCTGAGTCAACTTCTCATCCTGAGACTCTAACATCGGTGAGTTTCACTTCAGTGTCTACTCAGTCTGAGTGTCATCCACTCAGTTGTCCATATTTACATGAAAGTACGGTACATTATCTGCTGCAGTGGTTGTGTTTAGAAAATTATAAACATTCAGAAAACTGTTTCCTTTTTTATGGGGAAGGGTGATGATTCATGAGCAATATGTAATATTCCAGTGAAAATGAAAAGGTTACAGATTTACAAGGTAGAGAGACATACAGATTTACATCGTGCTAAGTATGTGCGCTTAGCAACAGCAAAAAGACTGGAGAATTTGTTTTTTCAAAGACATTGAAACCTTTTAACTGCCTCATTCTTTAACATGTATTTAAATTTCATTTATTCAAGTAAATATTTCACCTAGAGTAGATAGATTAATTCATCGTTTAAAGAAAAAATCTCATTTCATGGACAATTTCTTTCCTTTTTTTGTATTTTAGGGAAGAGTTTACAGGGTGTTCAGGGTCTCACTACTATATTGGACTCACAGGGATTCTCCCATTTACAGCCTCCCAAGTGCTGGGATTAGAGGCAAGTGCCACCATGCCCAGTCTCAATCTCAGCCTCTGGGCCTGCGTGCAGCTGTTTTAATATGCTGAACTTCATGGACAATTTCTTTCCCTGTCTTGTGTTTATTCCTTAAGTGTGCTCTCTACCCTCCCCCGAGGTCCTTAGGTGGGTTTTTCTTTTCTTTTTTTTTTCTTTTTTGGCCTATTATGCAGGAATTTATAGGAAATAGGTCCCAGCAACTCAGGCTCCTTTTCCTTTAGTTCTCACAAATGATGTACCAGTTGGAACAAGCTTCAGTTAAACCCAGGTACTTTTTGGATTTCTTCTCTTTTTATCCCTTTCTATCACATTTTAAAAAGCTACCTGGGGCCTTAGAGTTCCCAGTACACACTTCTCTGGACAATAGTCTTGCCTTTAACTTGCCTGTTTGTAACAGTGTCCACAATATGCTGGGCGGCACTGTAGGCTCTTCCAGATTCCTTTTTCAATGCTATTCATTGCCTTGATGTCTACTCCATCAGCCTTCCTGTAGAATCACATATTCACCCTGAATCACATATTCAGGGAGCAACTCTATGTATTCCAAGATGCCTAGAAAATGTACATCAGAGGCCTCTCCTCTTTCCCTTTGAATTTGTCCTTTTGGGAAATTCCTGGAAGGTGACAGTTCTGAACAACAACAAAAAAAAAAAAAAAAAAAAAAAAAAAAAAAAAAAAAAGCCTACTTCCTTATACTCAGCTGATGGATTTTATTTATTGACCCCCAAAAATATATGAAAAGTAGTATATAGGCTTACATGAAAGAGACAGAGACCCATTAGATCCAAAAACTTCTTTCCAATTGTCTTGCATGCAGAATCCTAAAGAAAAGGAAATGCTGGAGCTGGCTGTGCAGCTTCATGATCCATGATATATATTCTTTGAAGAAGTGCAGGTAGAGGGGACCCTGGACTCCTCTTATTTTGAGTCTTAAATATAAGAGACTAGATGTTTTCTCATCATTCTCTCAGAAAGTGAGGAGATTCCTGAATTGTTCTGGAATCAGGATGGTGTTCTTACAAAGTACCGCTACACAAAATAAGCCTTTTGCATGGTCTCCCTTGGCGTTGCCTTTCAGCCTTTTGGCTAAAATCAAGTGTTGTTTCCCCTGGCATGTGAGACATTCTTTACAACCTGCTGAAAAAGATTTCTATAAAATTATTTGCTTTTTATTCTTAAGTAGTAATCATTTGTTCTATATTTTCAATCTTTTCCTAAATTATTACATAATTTTAAATGGTTCCTAGAATAAGAACTATAAGACTACTTTAAAATTGCATGATTCTTTATTTTTCTTGTGTTTGTGAGACTGTGTATATGTGTGTGTGTGTGTGTGTGTGTGTGTGTGTGTGTGTGTTCACATGCACACATGGATGTATTTCCAGAATTTGATCCCTGGCACTGCAAAACTGATAATAATAATAATGGTTTCTTGATAGAGAACTTAAATAGAACTTAGATTTTCTCAATTAAGTTCATTTGAATCTTATAGATGTGATATGCTGTGCATCCATCAAGCTTTCATTCAGACAGAAATCTAGGCTTTCTTTGAAACAGCCGAAGTTTAAATAATGTGAATTTCAGAACTTTTATCTTTTTTTTTGTTGTTTGTGTTTGGTGGAACCAGGGATTGAATTCAGGCTCTTGCGCTTGCCAGGGAAGCACTTGTTTCACTGAGCCATCTCCCCGCCCCCCAAGAACTTTAATCTTGACAATAAAATTTAGCAGCCTTAAGTGGGAAAATCTGTAACTGTCGATTAATTAGAATTATTTTTATGACTCTAAACTATAAATGAAACTATCTTTCAGGAATTTTACCATCAAAATATGTTGACATTATAAAATAATTTAAAGTAAATAATCTATTCTTATATATTCATCTGATATAATTATGTAATGAATATACAAAAAGTACAAATACAAGAGAAAATATGAGAATATGAATGAATTGTCAAAGGGGATTGCACATCTTAATTACTTCTGAATACTGATAAAGATATACAGAAAAAAGAAGTATCATTAAAAATTATGGCCTGGCATGGTGGCACATGCCTGTAATCCACGGCACTTAGGAGGCTTAGGCAGGAAGGTCACCATGAATTTGAGGCCAGCCTAGACTATATAGTGAGTTCAAGGTCAGCCTGAGCTACATAACAAGACCCTGTCTGAAAAAAAATAAAGAATAAAAGATTGTAACAATTTACATATGTTCACAGAGAGGGTAAGATTCTGCTGAAAATAAATCAAGTAGACACTAAGCAAAAAAAAACCTGGTGATTTTATAATTACAGAAATTTTATTCCACTTTATTCACAATTGAGATATCTATAAATGATAATTGATTTTAAACTATGAATGAAAAATAAAATTGTAGACAAATCTCAAATCGTAATTAGAAGAGAGGAGTGCTCTCTTTATCAACCATCTATAGTCAAATGTGTATATTTTGCGGGGTACAAGCTGGACTGGGAAGTCTGAGGCAGGAACATTGGAAGCTCAAGAAAAGACATTAGCTGAAGCAACACAGGAGTCTCTATCTCAAAAAGGAAATTTAAAAAAAAACGGAAAGTTGAACACCTCAGTTGGTGTAGTAACGCCATACGACTCTGAGCGCCGCTGTTCACCAACTCTTAGCCAAAACAGCGCTCCAGATCTACGGAAAGCCCCTCATAGCCCGCGATCTGGATCCCGGGCTGCAACAAAGCTGGATCTCTTGACAGGCATTCCGGCTTTCCTCAAAGGAAAAGGATAACCAGACTTTGGAGGAGGACAAGAGGAATCTCAGGTCTGCGTGCACAGAGAGCACTTTAGGACAATTCCGTGACAAGGCACAATGGCAGCTCCGACTAAACGCGAGCACTGCAGACAACTGGCCCTGCTGTGCGCGCTCCTGGGGACACTGCGGGAGGCCAGGGCCGGTCAGATCAGCTACACAGTACCGGAAGAGAGAGAGCAAGGATATATCGTGGGCAATATCTCCAAGGACCTCGGGCTGGAGCCCCGCGAGCTGACCGAGCGCGGAGTCCGCATCGTCTCCAGAGGTAGGACGCAGCTTTTCTCTCTGAGCCCGCGCAGCGGCAGCTTGGTCACCGCGGGCAGGATAGACCGGGAGGAGCTGTGCGCCCAGAGCGCGCGGTGTCTGGTGAATTTTAAAGTCTTGGTTGAAGACAGAGTAAAACTGTATGGAATAGAAGTAGAAGTAACTGATATCAACGACAATGCACCAAAATTTGAGGCAGAAAATCTTGTGGTAAAAATTAATGAAATCGCTTCTCCTGGAGCACGCTATCCACTGCCAGAAGCAGTTGACCCGGATGTGGGAGTGAACTCTTTACAGAGCTACCAGCTCAGCCCGAGTCACCACTTCTCTCTGGACTTGCAAACCGGAGATGATGGAACCATCGCCCCAGAGCTGGTGCTCGAGCATCCCCTGGACCGAGAGGAAGAGGCCACGCACCACCTGGTCCTCACCGCCTCAGATGGCGGCGACCCGCGCCGCTCCAGCACGGTGCACATCCAGGTGACAGTGTTGGATACAAATGACAATGCCCCTGTCTTTGCTCAACCCCTTTACAGAGTGAAAGTCCTGGAGAACGTGCCCTCGGGCACCCTGCTGCTTACAGTAACAGCTAGCGACCCGGATGAGGGAACCAACGGAAAAGTGACATATAAGTTGCGGAAAATCAGTGGAAAACAGTCTTCCTTATTCCATCTTAATGAAAACAATGGGGAAATATCAGTCGCACAAGGTCTAGATTATGAAGAATGTTCATTTTATGAAATGGAAATTCAAGCTGAAGATGGAGGAGGATTGAAAGGACGGACAAAGGTGTTAATTATGGTAGAAGATGTAAATGACAACAGACCAGAAGTGACCATTACATCTCTGTTCAGCCCAGTGAGTGAAGATGCTCCGCCGGGAACAGTGATTGTTCTTTTCAATGCTCATGACCGAGACTCTGGGAAAAATGGCCAAGTCGTCTGTTCCATCCAGGAGAATCTGTCTTTCAAGTTAGAAAATTCAGTAGAAGATTATTATAGATTGTTAACAGATGAAAGTCTTGATCGAGAAAAGACCTCTGAGTATAACATTACTGTGATGGCAACAGACAGAGGAACCCCGCCACTATCCACAGAAATTCATATCACCCTGTATGTGGCCGACATCAACGACAATCCACCTGCTTTTCCTCAGTCCCTCTACTCTGTCTACCTCCCTGAGAACAACCCCAGGGGCACCTCCATCTTCTCTTTGTCTGCCTGTGACCCTGATGACAATGAGAATGCTAGAGTTATTTATTCCTTGGCAGAGGATACCATCGAGGGGGCTCCTCTCTCCTCCTATGTGTCCATTAACTCTGACACTGGTGTGCTATATGCACTGCGCTCTTTTGACTATGAACTGTTTCAAAATCTGCAAATGCAAGTAAGGGCAAGCGACAGTGGGAACCCACCACTCAGCAGCAATGTGTCACTGAGCCTGTTTATCCTTGACCAGAATGACAACACCCCTGAGATTCTCTACCCTGCCATCCCCACTGATGGCTCCACTGGTGTGGAGCTGGCACCCCGCTCAGCAGAGCCTGGATACCTGGTGACCAAGGTGGTGGCAGTGGACAAAGACTCAGGACAGAATGCCTGGCTGTCCTATCGCTTACTCAAAGCCAGTGAGCCTGGGCTCTTCTCAGTGGGGCTGCGCACAGGGGAGGTGCGCACAGCAAGGGCACTGTTGGATCGAGATGCACTTAAGCAGAGCCTAGTAGTGGCTGTGCAAGACCATGGCCAGCCTCCTCTCTCAGCCACTGTCACACTCACTGTGGCTGTGGCAGACAGCATCCCTGATATCTTGGCTGACCTGAGCAGCATCCAGATCCCTGCCAACCCTGAGGATTCAGACCTCACACTCTATCTGGTGGTGGCGGTGGCCATTGTCTCCTGTGTCTTTCTGGCCTTTGTTCTTGTGCTTCTGGCCCTCAGGCTGCAGCATTGGCATTCTTCAAGACTACTGAAGATTGAAAGCGAGGGGCTTCCTGGCATGGCCACCTCACAGTTTTTAGGTGTGGAAGGGGTACAGGCTTTCCTACAGACCTATTCCCGGGAAATTTCTTTAACAGCTGATTCTAGGAAGAGCCACCTGATCTTCCCCCAGCCCAACTATGCAGACACACTCATCAGCCAGGAGAGCTGTGGGAAAAATGAGCCTTTGTGCAGTTCAGGTGATTCCAAGTTTCCTATCGACGACACTCCTTTGGTTCCCGTGAGTTGTATTTTTTGACTTACTATCCATAGCAATTAGCTTTCTAATACTACATTCCTATTTAAGGTAGCATTGGTTCTATTAATATATTTCTTACCATGTAAATTTTCACTGAGCCTCATTTCTAGCTCAACATCTAAAGGAGGTGTTCATTGGTTATACCACTAATGTAAGCTTTCCTTTCTTCCAATAATTGACCTAGTGTCAACAGAAACCATTCTTCCTGGGACAGCACTTATTGTCCTGCATGGATGTGGCCTCTTTGAGAAGTGTTGATCCATTATTGCAGCGGTTCACCTTTTTTTGTTGTTGTTGTTCACCTTTAATTCTTCAGTAGCTTGAAGACTTTTTATTATTATCTTCTGAATTCAATGTAAAATTCTTACTTCTAAAGGATTTCTACAGCTTTACCCTGCTTTGTAAGTGTAAATTAATGAGGAAATAGAAACTTGTTTCTTAGGCAACTGAAAACCCAGATGCTCTGCTTGTGCTGCTCTTCTGTTTAGATAACAGCAAAGCATTCCATTGAGCTGGTGTTTTTTTTATGCCAAGCCCATAGAGATGGTTTGCCTTTAAAGATCCTTTATGGGGATAATCAAATTGAGCTATCAATTTCCAAACCCTAGTAAAGCATTTTTATTACATTAGTGGTAAAAAGTGTAGCATCCTTTATCCTCATCCCTCAAAGGTTTATTTCCTGAAGTTGTCATGTCAATTTATTAAAAATAGTTTACCAGTTCTTTCCTAAGATATATGTTTGCTCAAGAAAGCTTTCTAACACAGAATATCGGGAATGAGGTTTAAAACAGAAATTAAAATTATTCTTCAGCTCTATGTTATTTTGAACTCCATTGTTCCTTTTTTTTAATGTATTTGGTACAGGATCTCATTATGCAGCTTGGACTCCTAGTGATCATCCCGTTTTCAGCCTCCCCAGGATTACAGGCTTGCACCACCATTCTGGGACTCTGGTGCTGGCTTAGCACATCCAGGGGAGGGGCTGGTGCAACATGTGGTGTCTGGGATCAAACCCCAGTGCCTGTGCTTGCCTAAGCAGGTGCTTAGTCTGCTGAGCTATCTTGCCTTCCCTCTATTTTTCCTTTGATAAAAGCTAGAAATATATCTATATGGGATGTAAATAAGGAAAATATTCTCAAGAATTTCTAGGGAAGCCAGGTACGATGGTGCATACCTGTCATCCCTGCATCCAGGAGGATCATTGTGAGTTGGATGCCAGCCTTGGTTACATAGTGAGTTCAAGGCAAATCTGAACTGCATAGTGGACCCTGTTTCAAAAGGGAAGGAAGGAAGGAAGGAAGGAAGGAAGGAAGGAAGGAAGGAAGGAAGGAAGGAAGGAAGGAAAAAGAAAGAAAGAGAGATGCTAGGTAGGGAGATTCTAAAAAATGTTTCACTGGTTTTTGGCTACAAGGAAATAATGTACTATTTGAAATAAATATTATTGAATATGATTTGAAATATAATGCTACTTTTTGACTAATAAATCACATTTCAGGATACTCTTGAAAAATAGCTTTGACATTGATTTCAAAGTCTAAACACATGATTCATGATAACTTCTGGCAAGAATTTCCACAGATATAGCATATTTTGTTTTGATAATTACTTTTTGTATGTTTTTACTTATAAGAAAATAAGAACAAAAAAAAAGAACGAAAAAAAAGAAAGAAAATAAGAACGATTGTATCTGGAAACCCACCAGTGAGATACATTTTAATTAGCTTAAACACTTTTTCTTGAAGCTAACAGGAAAAAAACTGAAGCATCACTTGGGTCATACTTTTGAGACAGGAACTCATTGAGGACTTCAGACTATCCTTGAATTCATTACATCGCCCATGCTGGCCTCCAACTTGCAGTAACCCACCTACCTCTGGTTCCTGAGTGCTGGCATTACAGGCCTGAGCCACCATGCTCGGCATTCAGGGTCATATTTTAACCATGCAAGAAGAAAATTGTCATTTAAATTTCTGTCCTGGTGACTAACCTATATGTTTAATATTCATAAATATTCTTAAAATCTGTGTTAGTTTTGGGAAAGTATAACATAGGTACATGTATATATCATGGTAACTGGGATTTCATAAAAATGTCACTTGCCTCTTAAACCAGAATATGAGGTACAATGGATGGATGACTGAACAGAACAGGGAAATTGCTATATTCTAGTTTTCTTAAACAGTATAGGATCTACTATCCATTGGTAACAGATTATAGGGCATTGATAAGATGAAAAATGAGATTTTTTTATTTTAATGCTTCATCATAGTTTTCATTGAAATGGTATATTTTGAATTGGCCTTAGTATTTTGGGAGTGCAGTATATTTTAAATAAAGACTGGCCTTGTGGTAGTCATTATTGAAGCTGGAAGATGGGTATGCAAAGGTTCACAATTAATAAATACATACCACTCTGCAGTATTGTATAGTTTTGAACTTATCAATAATAAATTTCTTTAAGACACTAAGCAATAAGCATCCACTGTAATACTGTGGCGAAACTAGAATTTGTGGCAATTACATAGCGGTAGCTATGTTATCAAAGAGTTACACAGAAATTTTGGAAATAAAAGATTTCAAAACAAGACAGACTGCGGTTCCACACAGAGCCTCTGGGCGCCGCTGTCGGCCAGTGCAGAGCAAGCTCGACGCCCGCGATCCCGCAGCCTCCAGCCTGGGCTTTCCTGCGCAGCCACCAACACACACAGAAGGAAACCCTCTCACCCACAGAGACCCTGGGCTGCGCAGAAGCCTTGCCCTCAGCGCAAGGATTTCCAGCTCCGAAACTGGGCTTGGCCCGGCCCGGGGCTAATGCTCTTCCACCGCGGTAGAGTTCACTTTCTCCAAGTGTGAGGGGACCGAGAACCGCAGCGAGCCATGGGAGGGAGCTGCGCGCAGAGGCGACGCGCCGGCGGCCGCGGGCAGGTACTGTTTCCCTTGCTGCTGCCTTTGTTCTGTCCCGCGCTCTGCCAGCCCATCCGCTACTCCATTCCCGAGGAGCTGGCCAAGGGCTCGGTGGTGGGGAACCTCGCCAGGGACCTGGGGCTGAGTGTCCAGGACGTGTCGGCTCGAAAGCTGCGCGTCAGCGCAGAGAAGCTGCACTTCAGCGTAGACGCGGAGAGCGGGGACTTACTGGTGAAGGACCGCATAGACCGCGAGCAGATATGCAAAGGGAGGAGAAGATGCGAGCTGCAGTTGGAGGCCGTGGTGGAAAATCCCTTAAATATTTTTCATATCGTTGTAGCGATTGAGGATATTAATGACCATGCTCCCCAATTCGATAAAAAAGAAATACATTTAGAAGTCATTGAATCTGTATCTGCTGGTGCACGGATACCTCTTGACCCTGCCACTGACCCCGACACAAGCCTAAACTCGATTAAAGACTATCAGTTAAGTCCCAACCCTTATTTCTCATTAATGGTTAGAGTTAATTCCGACGGTGAAAAATACCCGGAGTTATCACTGGAGAAACTCTTAGACAGAGAAGAACAGAGATCTCATCGCTTGATTTTGACTGCCCTGGACGGAGGGGACCCACCACGAAGTGCTACTGCTCAGATAGAGATCTCTGTAAGGGACACAAATGATAACTCACCAAAGTTCACCAAAGACGAATATAGAATAAGTATTAGTGAAAATCTGCTCCCTGGGTCGTCCGTGTTGCAAGTGATAGCCACTGATGAAGATGAGGGCGTGAATGCAGAGATAAACTACTACTTCCGGAGCACACTCCAGAGCACAAAAGACATGTTCTCATTGGATGAGAAAACGGGCATAATTAAGAATAATCAATCACTGGATTTCGAAGATGTACAAAAATACACCATGGAAGTGGAGGCCAAGGACGGAGGGGGTCTCTCGGCCCAGTGTAAAGTAATAATAGAAATTCTAGATGAAAACGACAACAGCCCTGAAATAGTGATCACTTCTCTCTCGGATCGGATCTTGGAGGATTCCCCTCCTGGAATGGTTGTTGCCCTCTTCAAAACACGGGACCGGGATTTTGGAGAAAATGGAGAAGTCACATGTGACATAGAAAGAGACCTTCCTTTCAAAATTTATTCTTCTTCTAAAAATTACTACAAACTAGTAACAGACGGAGCGCTGGACCGAGAACAGGTTCCAGAGTATAATATCACCATTATTGCCACAGACAGAGGGAAGCCATCCCTTTCTTCCAGTACCTACATCACTCTGCACATAACTGACGTCAACGATAACGCTCCAGTTTTCCAGCAGTCCTCCTACACGGCCCACGTGGCAGAGAACAATCCTCCCGGAGCTTCCATTGCTCAAGTCAGAGCCTCTGACCCTGACCTGGGGTCCAACGGCCAAGTCTCCTACTCCATCGTGGCCAGCGACCTGGAGCCCAGAGCGCTACTGTCCTACGTGTCCGTGAGCGCACAGAGCGGAGTGGTGTTCGCGCAGCGCGCCTTCGACCACGAGCAGCTGCGCGCCTTCCAGCTCACGCTCCAGGCCCGCGACCACGGCTCACCCGCGCTCAGCGCCAACGTGAGCCTGCAAGTGCTGGTGGGAGACCGCAATGACAACGCCCCGCGGGTGCTGTACCCCGCGCTGGGGCCCGACGGCTCAGCGCTCTTCGACACGGTGCCACGCGCCGCCGAGCCCGGCTACCTGGTCACCAAGGTGGTGGCTGTGGACGCTGACTCCGGACACAATGCCTGGCTGTCCTACCACGTGCTGCAGGCCAGCGACCCTGGGCTCTTCAGCCTGGGGCTGCGCACTGGCGAGGTGCGCACTGCGCGAGCTTTGGGAGACAAGGATGCCGCGCGCCACCGCCTGCTGGTCGCGGTGCGTGACGGTGGACAGCCACAGCTCTCGGCCACTGCCACTCTGCTCCTAGTGTTCGCAGACAGCCTGCAAGAGGCGCTTCCGGATCTCACAGATCCTCAGGTCCCTTCTGACCCGCAGGAGGAGCTGCAGTTTTACCTGGTGGTGGCCTTGGCCTTGATCTCTGTGCTCTTCCTTCTCGCTGTGATTCTAGCAATTGCGCTTCGCCTAAGACACTCTTCCAGCGCCATAGCCTGGGGTTGCTTACAGCATGGTCTGTGTTCCAAGTCAGAACCTAGAATTCCAGTCAACTACGAAGGGACTTTGCCTTATTCCTACAATCTGTGTGTTGAACAAATGGGGAAAACAGAATTTAATTTCTTAAAATGTAGTGCGCCCTTGAATTCTACTGAAGACATAGTATGTAGTAAGTCTCCTGGGGCTTTAATTCCACTCCACGTTGGGGATGATTTGATTGCCCATCCTGACACTGTGACACCGGTGAGTTTCATTTTTGTCTTTAACATTCTATTTTCTCCTATTTCACTATAGTATGTGCTTCAGTTTTCATAGCTAGGACCATATTTGAAAAGCATCGCTAATCATCATCTTGTCTTCTTAGTGTTTACTTCTTGTCAAATGTGGCTTTCAAAATTTATTTGGTTCGGAAGTTACTTTGTCCTTAGGCGAAAATTGGAGATATCTTGTCAAGCTTTGATTAGCAAATGTAGCAGTTAGTCATGCTTCTAACCTAATACATAATGCATCAACTTAAATTTGCTAAGATTTACAATGCATTTTCTATATGCTAGTTATATGTTTTAATGCTTAAAATATTCAGATATGCACTAAATATTCAGACGATCACTTCTTTGAAGGAGCATTTATTACATATAATCTCTTGGATGATATTTGGTATTTTTTTGTTTATTTTAATATTTTTAACATTATTTGACAGTATTTGAGGAGAATAGCCAACACATCTATGAACTATGAAACTGTATGCAAAGCCATTGATATATCTGTTTTCTTTGAGAGAAAATTCAAAATCTCATTTATAGGTCCGAACTTCCATAGTACCCAAAACTTACTAAGAATCATACAGCAATTTTTCTCACCTACTTTTGGTCTTTCTGGTTTTCTTCTCTACTTTTGGTCCTCACCTTTACTTGGAGCCCAAATTATATTTTTCTCAATCTTTTAATCTCTACATTGGAAGAAAAGCTTCCACAGAACCAATTGAAATGCTGTTTACTTTTGCTGGCAATCTTTTAAGATCTCTGAGGCAAGGGAGAAAATTACTTTAATATTTGGTGAAATCAGGACATAAACACTTTTGACCAATCTGCTTTAAGTATGAAGAAGTAAAGCTCTAAATCTTTCATATTTGGAAGAACTGTTGTTGGGTTGATGGCCATGTACAGCTGCGAGTGTGTGAATCACTTTACTGTGAGCTTCTATATGAAATGCCTAAAGGGAGAAATTATCCACATTGGCACCAGTGCTCTGACAAAGCAAGTTATTTGACACAAAAATTAAAAAACTACAGCACACCTGGAGGTGGTGGCACATGCTTAAAATCCCAACACTCAGGAGGCTGAAGGAGGAGGATCACTTTGAATTCAAGGCCAGTCTGGGATACATAGTGAGACCCTGTCTCAAAAAGAAAAAATAAAACTACCGTACTAGCTGAGGATGTGGCTCAGGGATAGAACGTTTGCCTAGCACATGTGAGGCCTGGATTCAATCCTCAGTGTGGAGGAAAAGAAAAGAGAATACTAACATCATTGTATCTACTTTTTAAAAAATTCACACTTGAAATTGTTTTACATATGTGTGTGTATGTGTATGCATGTATCTTTCCATCACAACAGTTTGGTAGGCAACTATAATATATGTATATTTGAATTTATAATTAATTACCTATTCAATTCATATCAATGGCTCATATTACTTCTAATATATACCTATAAGAAAAAATACATTTTTCTAGAAAGACTCATTAAGGCTCAGTGAAACTGTTTCAATAAAGAATATTTTATAACCTCTCAGGTAATCTAAGCCAAACCAATTGCGTCCAAAATAAAAACCTTCAAAGTCAGTTAGTTCATAAGCAGAATAATATAGAATCTTCAGGAATGTCTACTGAACATATACATTATAATTTCAAAAAAATAGTAAGACTTTTCTGCTATAGATAGAATCTCATGGAACATAAAATAAGCATTATAAGTGCATACTTTCCTGTCAGACAAAGGTATATTTAGACAAGTATTATCATTTAATATGTGACAGTGTGATCACTTCAATTGGTCTCACATTCTGGTAAGAAACCTACAAGTAGTGATTGATTAAAAGTATGGCTCAGTGATCAACAGCAAGAAGCCTTAAGTTTTACCCCCACTACCTCAAAAAACAAAACCCAAAATATAGAGTGGAAAACCAGAGAATCAATGTAAATTAAAATAACCCAACACAGAACAGCCTTTGCTAGAACTGTAACGGGTGCAATAACTTCTTAGGACTCTGAGCGCCGCTGTTCACCCACTAGGAGAGACACACAGCTCGGTCCGGATTCTCAGGACTCCAACTGCACAAAGCCCCACAATTCGTACGAATCCTCTACTGGGCAGCAACGTAACTCACTCCGGAAAACAGTATAAGGTGCGCGCAAGCTACGGAAAATCCCTGCAGCCACAGAAGAAAAAAAAGGAACGGTTTTTGAAAACATACGTGTCCAGGATTTGGGAAGAATTCCGTCCTCAGACGATAATGGCCTCTCAAAGGAATCTCGCCTGCTGCATCAAGCTGGTCGTCCTGTGTCTTTTCCTACGGATGCCCTGGGAATCCCGAGCCTGGCAGATCCACTACTCCGTTCCTGAGGAGTTGGAGAAAGGCTCTTTCGTGGGTAACATCTCCAAGGACTTAGGGCTGGAGCCCCGGGAGCTGGCGGAGCGCGGGGTCCGCATCGTCTCCAGAGGTAGGACGCAGCTTTTCTCTCTGAGCCCGCGCAGCGGCAGCTTGGTCACCGCGGGCAGGATAGACCGGGAGGAGCTGTGCGCCCAGAGCGCGCGGTGTCTGGTGAACTTTAACATCCTTGTGGAAGACAGGGTGAAACTTTTCGGGATAGAAGTAGAAGTGACTGATATCAACGATAATGCCCCAACATTCCAAGCAGAAAATCTAGATGTAAAAATCAATGAAAATGTCGCTCCTGGAATGCGTTTTCCTCTCCCGGAAGCCATTGATCCGGATGTGGGCGTGAACTCCCTGCAGAGCTACGAGCTCAGCCCCAATAAGCACTTCTCCTTGGGCGTGCAGAGCCGCGCCAGCGGCGTCAAGTACCCGGAGCTGGTGCTGGAGCGGGCTCTAGACCGCGAGGAAGAGGCGGTTCACCACTTGGTCCTCACCGCCTCTGACGGGGGTGTCCCTCTCAGATCCGGCACTGTCCTCATCACTGTGACTGTCTTTGATACAAATGACAACGCGCCGGTCTTCACCTCGCCTGAGTACCGAGTGAATGTTCCAGAGAACTTGCCCGTAGGCTCTTCATTGCTAACAGTCACCGCCACCGACAAGGACGAAGGGGCTAATGGAGAAGTGGCATATTCATTCCGAAAATTATCCGACACGCAATTGTTGAAATTCCAGCTAAACAAAAATACTGGGGAGATAAAAATAGCCGACCATCTAGACTACGAAGAAACAAGTTTCTATGAAATAGAAATACAAGCAGAAGATGGAGGAGCATATCTTGCAACTACAAAAGTGCTGATTACAATAGAAGATGTAAATGACAACAGTCCAGAGGTGACCATCACATCTCTATTTAGTCCAGTGACGGAAGATTCACCCCTGGGAACTGTCATAGCTCTTTTAAATGTGCATGACTTAGACTCTGGTAAGAATGGAGAGATAACCTGTTCCATCCCAGAGAATCTACCGTTTAAGCTAGAAAAGTCCATAGACAATTATTACAGAGTAGTGACACACAGAAGCCTTGACAGAGAACAAGTCTCCTCTTACAACATCACAGTAACAGCCAAAGATGGCGGAAGTCCACCCCTCTCAGTGGAAACTCATTTCATTCTGCAAGTGTCAGACATCAATGACAACCCACCCACCTTCTCTCAGAACTCCTACTTTACCTATATCCCAGAGAACAATCCCAGAGGCACCTCCATCTTCTCAGTGACAGCACAAGATCCAGACAGCAAAGAGAATGCCCAGGTCATTTACTCTCTGGCTGAGGACACCATCCAAGGGGTACCGCTATCTTCCTACGTATCCATCAACTCTGACACCGGCATCCTGTACGCACTGCAATCCTTCGACTACGAGCAGTTTCGTGAGTTGCACCTACAGGTGACGGCCAGTGACAGCGGGAACCCTCCACTCAGCTGCAACGCGTCACTAAGCCTGTTCGTGCTGGATCAGAATGACAACACACCAGAGATCCTTTACCCCACCTTCCCCACTGATGGGTCTACTGGGGTAGAGCTGGCGCCCCGCTCTGCAGAACCTGGATACTTGGTCACCAAGGTGGTGGCAGTGGATAAAGATTCGGGACAAAACGCATGGCTATTCTATCGCCTGCTCAAGGCCAGTGAGCCAGGACTCTTCTCAGTGGGGCTGCACACAGGGGAGGTGCGAACAGCAAGAGCCCTGGTGGATAGAGATGCCCTCAAGCAGAGCCTCGTGGTGGCAGTGCAGGACCATGGCCAGCCCCCTCTCTCAGCCACTGTCACCATCACTGTAGCAGTTGCTGACAGCATCCCTGAAGTTCTGGCCGACTTGGGCAACCTGGAGCCTGCTCAGGAATCCAGCACCTCCAGTCTCACCCTCTACCTGGTGGTGGCTGTGGCCACCGTCTCCTGTGTCTTTCTGGCCTTCGTTATCATGTTACTGGCATACAAACTTCGGCGCTGGCATAACTCTCACAAGCTCCAGGCTTCTGGAGATGGATTAGCATGTGTACCTGCCTCCCACTTTGTGGGTGTTGACGGAGTTCGAGCCTTCCTGCAGACCTACTCCCACGAGGTCTCCCTCACTGCTGATTCGAGGAAGAGCCACCTGATCTTCCCTCAACCGAACTATGCGGATACACTCCTCAGCCAGGAGAGCTGTGAGAAAAAGGATCCTTTGTCTTTGTTAGATGATTCCAAGTTTCCTATAGAAGATACTCCTTTGGTTCCAGTGAGTTTTTCCATTTCCTCCCCCCATCTTAAACATTAAGAATGCTTTTGCCTTTAGGTTTTTAGTGTAGTGGTATAACATTTAAATCTATATTTAAAAGTCATTTTTGTATGTCTCTATGACATTTGCATCTTACTAAAACACTGAAGAGTAGAATTTGATTATTTGAACTGACCTTTTAAACTTTCTACTAAATATACCTACCTCAGGAATGCATGTTGTTATGATTAGCTTTGGAGAATCTTATGCTTTGTGGTGTTATTAAGTACAATATTGAGACTTCAATATTGAGTTCCATAAGAGACTTCCATAGAGAAGTGTCTAACCATTTGTGTCTTTTCCATAAGTGGCTGCATGCTGAAACTGGCCGGTTAGACAACCTGAGTTTTATTTTTAAGGCTGGTCTGATAAAAATAGATAAATGTCGGAAAGCACATGTGTTAGCTTCACTGGAAACACAAATCAAGCTCAAGTTTATTCAGTGTAATTGTTCCAAAACAGAAGGACAATGCCTTTGCAGCTGTAGTTTTTAAACTGTATCTTGTAGTGATGGTTAATTTTGAATATGTTTCCTAGATACTTAAATTTTCTACTAATAATTTATAATATTGTATACTTAGATTTTATCCAACCATAATCATATTTATTAACACTTTCATAATCTTTCTACATATGATTCTCATTTTATATTGCTGTGTAGAATGTATAACTTTTAACTTTACTTTCCTTGCCCAACAGAGATTCTTTTTTTCT
>PVKA01022080.1:19020-37766 GCA_004027165.1 Ctenomys sociabilis
TTTTTTTTTTTTTTTTTTTTTTTTTTTTTTTTTTTTTTTTTTTTTTTTTTTTTTTTTTTTTTTTTTTTTTTTTTTTTTTTTTTTTTTTTTTTTTTTTTTTTTTTTTTTTTTTTTTTTTTTTTTTTTGTCTTTTTGAGACAGGGTCTCGCTATGCGGTTCAGGCTGGCTTTAAGCTCACTTTGTAGCTCAGGCTGGTCCCGAACTCACAACAATCCTCCTGCCTCAGCCTCCCGAGTGCTGGGATTACCCATGAGCCACCACGCCCGGCTTAACTCACTGTGATTCTCCAGCTTCCTGAATGCTAGAGTCACAGGGATGAACTACCACATTTGACTCAACAGGAAGTTCTAAGAGTCAACAGAGGATTAAATAGAGGAGATTTGGGGTTCTGTTGTCATTATCTTTTTAAAAATTAAACACTCCAACACAAAGGCTAAAAATAAATATAGAGTGAAAGACAAAATTTGTACATATTCCTAAGAACGGGAACAAGGGATTGTGGCAGGATATGCTAATGACTCTTTAATGGACAGAGGGAAACCTTTTATGCTCCAAAACTTCTGACAGTGAAAGTTAAACTGAAGATGAAGAAGGCCAATTCTGAAGACATTAGAACATAAGTAAAGAAATACACAAAATCCTTCCAAATAAATGACTGGTGGGGGTATTAATGGTCATGTTTAATTCAATGAAGATAATGATATATTTGGTTGGATCTCTTATTAGTACTCTACTAACTTTAGAAGAAAAACATTAAAGAGTGATCTATAATGTCCCAAAATACTTAAAACACCATGAATTTTCCATGTCAATTGACCTTTGGTTATTTGTAGGTCTGTGAAAGGGTTGCACACACGCCAGGGCAATAATTATTAACTCTTAAAACTACTACATTAAACTTCCAATCCATGAAAATCAACACTTTGTGTAGTTATCTCAGGTAATTTTATTGTTTTGAAAAACAAAGTTTAAAATGCTCTCTTGGCTTTGTAGTTACTCTAAGCAACTGTTTCTAGATATCATCTTAAAAAGCAATACAAGACAGCTTGGATGCTTTATAAATAGGGAAATGAAGAGGAGCTATTACTTTTTAACCAAACAAAATCTACGATTGAAGGCAAAAAGGGTTTTTTTTTCTTTTCTTCATCTTCTATACTTCCAGTTTCACAGAAAATTATTCTATGGTGCTGGGGATCAATGCAAGGCCCAGCAGGTGTTAGCAAGGAGCTCTACCGCTGAGCTGCATCCTAAACCAGATAATTTCTCTGGAAAAAAAAGCAATACTTATTGCCTTTGGATGAGGGATTGGGCAGCAATAGACCATGGGAAAGAGATCTGGAGACCTTCAACACATATTCTTTATGTCTTTTTTAATTTGGAAAATTAAAAGGAAACACTTCTTATAAAATCATCTCAAAAGTTTAATATATAAAAATAATAGTGATGAGATTTTAAAAGCTTCATAATGACAAACTGAATCTCTGAGTGATAAGAATGTCAGCTATCAACTTGTAAGGTCCAAAAGAAAAGATTCCCCAGTAGAAAACCCAGGCTGCGGTTCCACGCAGAGCCTCTGGGCGCCGCTGTCGGCCAGTGCAGAGCAAGCTCGACGCCCGCGATCCCGCAGCCTCCAGCCTGGGCTTTCCTGCGCAGCCACCAACACACACAGAAGGAAACCCTCTCACCCACAGAGACTCTGGGCTGCGCAGAAGCCCTGCCCTCAGAGCAAGGATTCCCAGCTCCGCAACTGGGCTTGGCCCGGCCCGGGGCTAATGCTCTTCCACCGCGGTAGAGTGCACTTTCTCCAAGTGTGAAGAGGGGACCCAGAACCGCAGCGAGCCATGGGAGGGAGCTGCGCGCAGAGGCGACGCGCCGGCGGCCGCGGGCAGGTACTGTTTCCCTTGCTGCTGCCTTTGTTCTGTCCCGCGCTCTGCCAGCCCATCCGCTACTCCATTCCCGAGGAGCTGGCCAAGGGCTCGGTGGTGGGGAACCTCGCCAGGGACCTGGGGCTGAGTGTCCAGGACGTGTCGGCTCGAAAGCTGCGCGTCAGCGCAGAGAAGCTGCACTTCAGCGTAGACGCGGAGAGCGGGGACTTACTGGTGAAGGACCGCATAGACCGCGAGCAGATATGCAAAGGGAGAAGAAGATGCGAGCTGCAGTTGGAGGCCGTGGTGGAAAATCCCTTAAATATTTTTCATATCGTTGTGGCGATTGAGGATATTAATGACCATGCTCCCCATTTCCGTAAAGATGAAATAAACTTAGAAATAATTGAATCGGTCAGCCCAGGAACGGGAACAATTCTTGAGTCTGCAGAAGATCCCGATATAAATAGGAATTCACTGAGTAAATACCACTTAAGTCCTAATGAGTATTTCTCATTAGTGGTGAAAGAGAATCCTGATGATGGCAAGTATCCAGAACTGGTACTGCAGAGGACCCTGGACCGAGAAACACAGAGCACTCACCACTTGGTGCTCACAGCCTTGGACGGTGGAGACCCGCCCCTAAGTGGCACCACGCAGATCCGAGTCCTGGTGGTGGATGCCAATGATAATCCCCCAGTGTTCAGCCAGGACGTTTACAGGGTCAGCCTTGGGGAAGATGCTCCTCCAGGAACCTCGGTCCTAAGGGTGACCGCCACTGACCAAGACGAAGGCATCAATGCCGAGTTCTCGTATTCCTTCCTTGGTGTGACTGGCAAAGCCCAACAAGTGTTCGCTCTGGATCCCAGCTCAGGAATCATTACAACGCATCAGCCCCTGGACTTTGAAGAAGTAGAAAGATATACAATGTACATAGAAGTAAAGGACCGAGGAGCTCTCTCTACACAGTGTAAAGTAATTATAGAAGTTCTGGATGAAAATGACAACAGCCCTGAAATAATCCTCACTTCTCTCTCTGATCCCATTTTGGAGAATTCCCCTCCTGGAATGGTTGTGGCTCTCTTCAAAACACGGGACCGAGATTCCGGGGAAAATGCAGAGGTTACCTGTAGTTTGAGTAGAGATGGTCCATTTAAGATTCATTCTTCTTCCAGCAATTACTACAAATTAGTAACTGATGGGAGCCTGGACAGGGAGCAGACTCCAGAGTACAACATCACCATCACAGCCACTGACAGGGGCAAACCACCCCTCTCTTCCAGCGCAACCATCACACTGCACGTAGATGACGTTAACGACAATGCTCCCTCTTTTGAACAGTCCGCCTACTTGCTCCACCTACCAGAAAACAATCAGCCCGGTGCCTCCATAACCCAGGTCAGTGCTCGAGACCCAGATCTCGGGCCCAACGGACAGATTTCCTACTCCATCGTGGCCAGTGATCTGGAGCCCAGAGCGCTGCTGTCCTACGTGTCCGTGAGCGCACAGAGCGGGGTGGTGTTCGCGCAGCGCGCCTTCGACCACGAGCAGCTGCGCGCCTTCCAGCTCACGCTGCAGGCCCGCGACCACGGCTCGCCCGCGCTCAGCGCCAACGTGAGCCTGCAAGTGCTGGTGGGAGACCGCAATGACAACGCCCCGCGGGTGCTGTACCCCGCGCTGGGGCCCGACGGCTCAGCGCTCTTCGACACGGTGCCACGCGCCGCCGAGCCCGGTTACCTGGTCACCAAGGTAGTGGCTGTGGACGCTGACTCGGGACACAATGCCTGGCTGTCCTACCACGTGCTGCAGGCCAGCGACCCTGGGCTCTTCAGCCTGGGGCTGCGCACTGGCGAGGTGCGCACTGCGCGTGCTTTGGGAGACAAGGATGCCGCGCGCCACCGCCTGCTGGTCGCGGTGCGTGACGGTGGACAGCCACAGCTCTCGGCCACTGCCACTCTGCTCCTAGTGTTCGCAGACAGCCTACAAGAGGCGCTTCCGGATCTCACAGATCCTCAGGTCCCTTCTGACCCGCAGGAGGAGCTGCAGTTTTACCTGGTGGTGGCCTTGGCCCTGATTTCTGTGCTCTTCCTCCTGGCGGTGATTCTGGCTGTTGCCTTACGCCTGTGCCACTCCTCCAGCCCTGCAGCCGGGAGCTGCTTTGGCTCGGTTCTCTGCTCAAAGCCTGGACCTGTGCTTCCCCCTAACTACAGTGAGGGAACGTTGCCCTATGCATATAACTTGTGTGCTGCAGGGAATCAGACTAAGCCAGAAGTTAATTTCCTCACATCTGTTGATCATTGTCCAGCCGCACAAGACATTCTCAACAAAGATAGCTCTTCCATGCTACTGGCTAGCATTTTAACTCCCAGTATTGAAGCAGACAGGACTACGTTTAACCAGGTATTTAAAATAATGCTTTTATATTCCAGTATGCCAACATATTCCAATGTAAGTACTGTTTTTGCAAGATATTAAATAATTTCTAAGGTCCTAATATAAATCTATGTGAAACTCTGGGTATCACTGTTAAGACAAAAGTTTGCGGTGCTCAATCTTGCTACTATACAAAAACATTTTAAGGTAAGTTTTTGGGGACTTGGATTTTAGCTTAGTGTTAGAGCACATACTTAGCATGCTCGAGGCCTTGGATTCCATCCCCAGCACCACCCATACAATACATGCACACAAAATCTCAGGGGAACTTTTCATGAGAGTATATTTAGTTAGGGATATGGTATACAGTTGTACTCTTATAGTATTTCAAATGACAGTCCAAATGCTATTCAAATTTTTCCAGTGTTTCACCTTTATGTTACTCAAAAGCATTGATAAGAACTAGCCAGGCATCGTATCTTATCATCTTACCTGGACCATAAATTCCAGCTCCTTTTAATGAAAGGTATAATGAATTAGAACCTAATCTGCAAGTTATTAGTTCCAAAAGTATTTTTGAAAACTTTAAAAATTTAAACAAACCTTTTTTATAATCCGTGATTTCACAAGTGTTCTTGGTAAACTTCTGCCATCACATTGACTAATTTTTGTTTGTTGTATTAAGCTTTACAAATACCTAGGATTCACCAAAAGGTAAGTGAAATAATTTTTTATGTAACAAGATCCTTTTTTTCTTAATCGTTGCAATAACCAGAGTGGGCTCTAGGCGCCGCTGTTGACCAATCAGGGAATGGAAGAGAGCTATTGAGTCCCCCTCCCCGACCTCTATCACACAAAGCAGAATAAGATGGGTACTCACCGATCCTGATGCTGGAAACTTGAAAGCTCTGTCTTCAGCTTCCGAACGTATTTTGTATGCGGAAAGTTTGGGAAACAAAACCGGCTCAAGACACTACGGATTATTTGCTCAGACCCTGCCATGGAGAATCCGACATCGCGTCAGGATCGCAGCGGGCTACTCCCGCTGTGCTTTTTCCTGGGGCTGCAGTGGGGCTTGGGAGCCGGGCAGATCCGATACTCCGTGCCAGAAGAGACAAATAAAGGATTCTTTGTGGGCAACATCTCCAAGGACCTGGGGCTGGAGGCTCGAGAGCTGGTAGAGCGCGGAGTCCGCATCGTATCCAGAGGAAAGACGCAGCTTTTCGCTCTGAATCCGCGAGGCGGCAGCTTGGTCACCGCGGGTAGGATAGACCGGGAGGAGCTCTGTGAGACCGTGTCCTCCTGCTTTTTAAGTATGGAGATTCTTGTGGAGGACACCTTGAAGATTTATGGTGTGGAGGTGGAAATAATTGATATTAATGATAATGCCCCCAGTTTCCAGGAACAGGAAGTAGAGATAAAAGTCAGTGAGCACGCAACCCCGGGATCGCGGTTTCCTCTTCCTAGCGCTAGGGATCTGGACGTGGGGCCGAACTCTCTCCAGAGCTACCAGCTCAGCCCTAATAGCTACTTTTCCTTGCATGTGCGAGGAGGAGCTGATGGGGTCAGGAATCCGGAGCTAGTGTTGGAGGGAGGTTTGGACCGGGAGAAAGAAGCCACTCACCACCTCCTGCTCACAGCCCTAGATGGAGGCGACCCCACCCGCAAGGGCACCATTCCCATTCGCGTGGTGGTCTTGGACGTAAATGACCACATCCCAAAGTTCACACAGTCTGTGTATCAGGTGAGTGTTCCCGAAAACCTCAGCTCTGGAACGCGGGTGCTTGTGGTAAACGCCACAGATCCAGATGAAGGGACTAACGGGGAAGTGACGTATTCATTCCGGAATATGGAAAGCAAAGCTTCTCAAATATTCCAGTTGAACTCAAAAACTGGAGAAGTTCTAGTACAAGGACCTCTGGATTTTGAAAAATACAGATTTTATGAGATGGAAATTCAAGGCCAAGATGGTGGAGGTCTTTTGACCACTGCTAAGATGTTGATCACAGTTGTGGATGTGAATGATAATGCTCCAGAAATAACTATCACCTCTTCCATCAATTCATTGCTGGAAAATTCTCCTCTGGGTTCAGTAATTGCTCTTCTGAATGTTCAAGATCAAGATTCTGGAGAAAATGGCCAAGTCTCCTGTTTCATTCCTAATAACCTTCCTTTTAAATTAGAAAAGACTTATGGAAATTATTACAAGTTGATAACAAACCATGAGCTGGACAGAGAACAGATCCAGAGCTACAATATAACATTGACGGCCAAAGACCAGGGGAGTCCACCCTTGTCTACAGAAGCCCACCTCTTGCTGAACGTGGCAGATGACAATGATAATGCTCCAGTTTTCTCCCAGACCTCTTACTCGGCCTACGTTCCTGAAAACAACCCAAGAGGGGCCTCCATCTTTTCAGTGACTGCTGTGGACCTGGACAGCAAGGAAAATGCCCAGGTCACTTACTCTCTAATGGAGGACACTATCCAGGGGGTGCCCGTATCCTCCTATGTATCTATTAATTCAGACACTGGCATCCTGTACTCAATTCAATCCTTTGACTATGAGCAATTCCAAAACCTGCAACTAAGAGTAGCTGCATATGACAATGGGGACCCACCACTTGGCAGCAATGTGTCACTGAGCCTGTTTGTGCTGGACCAAAATGACAACATCCCTGAGGTCCTATACCCCAGCACCCCTACAGATGGCTCCACAGGTGTGGAGTTGGCACCCCGCTCAGCAGAGCCCGGATACCTGGTGACCAAAGTAGTGGCAGTGGATAGAGATTCAGGTCAGAATGCCTGGCTGTCCTATCGGCTACTCAAGGCCAGTGAGCCAGGCCTTTTCATAGTGGGGCTGCACACAGGAGAGGTCCGCACAGCCCGGACACTACTGGACAAAGATGCTCTCAAGCAGAGCCTCGTGGTCTCTGTGCAGGACCACGGGCAGCCTCCCCTGTCGGCCACCATAACCCTCACTGTGGCCGTGGCTGACAGCATCCCAGAAGTTCTGGCTGACTTAGAGAATCTAGCGTCTCCCACCAACCCCGAAGAAACAGGCCTCACGCTCTACCTAGTTGTGGCCATCACCGCAGTCTCCTGCATCTTCCTCATTTTTGTCATTGCTCTGCTGGCACTGAGAGTTCGGCGCTGGCACTCATCTCGCTTTCTTCAGGCAGCACGCAGTGGACTAGCAGGTGTGCCCCCCTCAAACCTCGTGGGCGTGGACGGGGTGCAGGCTTTCCTACAGGCCTATTCCCATGAGGTCTCCCTCACTGCCGACTCTCGAAAGAGCCACCTAATCTTCCCACAGCCCAACTATGCAGACACACTCATCAGCCAGGAGAGCTGTGGGAAAAGCGAGCCTCTCTTAGTAGATTCAGATACCGCGTTAGCCAAGTATGACCCGACAAGTAATCAGGTGAGATCTACTTCTCTACCTCACAATTTCTGATGTCTTGCTGCAAGTCTTTTAGAGCAATTTTTGTGGAGCCTGTTGTGAAAACTTGGTTTTGGGTAGACATAGTTCATATATATTTAGTGCTGCATGTACCTTTCGTGTGCTTTACCTATCATCAGATCACCATCATTTTTCTGAAAGGCTTCGTGAAAATCACATATATGTTTTTAGTCTGGCATATTTTCCTTTGATTTCAAAAGATTGGTTCAGCAACTATAGCCTGTTTTGTAACAGGTGAATTTTAGTATTATTTTTCTATCATGATTGTCTATCACTATCAGTGTAAACTATTATTCAAATCAATGATTTACAAACATTTTTATTTATTTCACCAGGTTTTTTGTTTTGTTTTGTTTTTGTATTTTAGGGAAGGGTCTATAGGGTGTTTAGGGTCTCACTACTACATTGGACTCATAGTGATCCACCTGTTTACAGCCTCCCAAGAGTTGGGATTACAGGCATGCACCACCATGCCCGGTCTCTTTATTTATTTCAGTTTCAAATGTTTATTTCATTTTCATAATGTCTTCAATGATTTATAGTGATAGTTGTGTCCTACCATTGTTTGCTATTACTTTGAATGTTCAGATTTAACCCTGTTGATTCATAGTATTCTTTCCTTGGCTTTGATTTATTTACCTGCACACACAAGAGAAGATAGATAGATAGATGATAGATAGATAGATAGATAGATAGATAGATAGATAGATAGATAGATTACATATATACTTTTTTCTGAGCATGAAATAATTCTGTTTTGATTTTTTGATGGTTTGCAATAGATTTAGATCCTGTTGACTTTCAACATTACCCCATTTCTTTATCCTATCACAATAGACATATTAACGAGGTTTCCTTGGGAGAGAAAATAGGATCTTCTGATCTGTAGTCACACACGTTATCCATTGCGCCACTGGCTCATGGTTGGGAGAGAAGATAGAGTGCCTTTTGTAGGTTCCAGAGTTCTTCTCTATTGCTCTAGTGAGGTCACTAGATTGCTTTGAAAAAATAATTGACCTGTTGGACAGATGTTATTTTCTTTCATTCTTTTCCTTTAGTGTCTTCTCAGGAAGCTTTGTTTTACAGTAAGTTCACATGTGGAAATCATTTTGATCCAGGGTATCTAAAAAAATACTTTAAAACCTGCTAAAGATGGTTTCACCTTTTAGGTTCTCCCTACAGAATAGTTTTTGAGGATAAGAGATGGGAGAAGGAATTTAGACTTTATAAGAGGCTGATATAAATTCTCAAAGTATGGCTCATCGGGAGAGCACATGCTTAGCATCCAAAAGCTCCTGGAAAAAAACTACACACACAAGGGGATTGAGTGATATTCCTCTGAATACTTTTTGTTCATTTTCAATTTACCTTAGAGTGATAGATTTCTTTCTTTCATAAGCATATTTTGTATTACATAGAGGTATATGGAGTTATGTATTCAGAAACAATTCACTGTTGAAGTCTTGCTGGTTATCTAATGACACACATGTTATCTGAAGCAAGGTCCAGGAAGGCCAGGTGAAGTGAGGCACATGCACTATTTGAGCACAGGAGTCCTTTCCGTAATCAGTTCAGCTCAGCACTCTTCCACCAACTTCTAAGTCTTTGACCCAAAATACATGTATGGTAATGTTCCCTTTCAAATTCCCTTGAAGATGACTGTGATATAATTAACTGAAAATTGATTGACTAGTTCTTGCACAAAAACATTCCAACTGCAAGAAAGGAAAATCTTCTAACAGTTGCCTAAATTTATCTGGAAGTCAAGAAAAATTAATGAAAAGTAAAAAGCTACTTGACTGGAAGAGGTAAGTCATTCCATATTTTTAACCAGAGTATAAACTAGTTAACAGCTGGTAGCCAATGTCTTGAAGAACAAAAGGAAATACTGACTTAGAAGCTTTATATTAAAGTTATTTTGATTAGGAGGTAGTGATTAAGTTTGTGAAGTTGTAATTAAATCAAAAGGTCTATTTATTAAGAGGTCTATTTAAATTAAAAGATCCTTAATTTCATTTCATTAAGTTTTTATGACAAACTCCCAGGCTATACATTTATATTTGGTTTATAATAAACATGAAAACACACAATAATCGTTTTCTAAAATTTTTACTATGAGTACTTAGGAAAGTTTTTATGGCCATCTTTATTTTGAGTATGTGTGGTATAGCTTTGAGTACTTATTTGATAAAAGAAGAACATGATATGCATGTTGGAGTGAAGAAAATACAGGATGTCATTTAATTGCTGTCAAAACTTTTCTATGCCATTTGGCTGGGCTATTTTTCCTCATGGTCTTTGTTAATCTGGAGAGAAGACTTTTCCTCCATTCTTCCACCTGTCCATGTTCTTTGATTAGGAAATGACAAATTTCTCCTGTTAACTAGATTAGTGCCTCTACTATAGATCCTGTAAAGAACTTCCTTTAATACTAAACACTGGGAAATAGACACATTTTCAAAACTGATAAGCTGTCTCACTACTTACACGTAAACCCAGTTTACCTGTGGGATATGGAATCCCATTGAATTTGCAAAAGCTGCAGTTTTCTAAATAGTCTCTGAGCGCCGCTGTTGACCAATTCGCCGCAAGAGCTGGATCCCAGGGTCCCGGGAGCTTGACTGCGCAGCCACAGAAGCAAGGCTGAAAAGAGAGTGCTCCAGACTTGGGCTTTCTGCTTGGCAAATCTAACTACATGGGGCTTAGGGGTACCCTCAAACTGGGATCATTGGATTTTTCTATGTAGCGGAAGTAAATATTTGCAAAGTCATTTGTGAAGAATCTTTTGTTAACATCGGAAGCCGCAACGACACTCAAGAAGGATGGGATACAGAGGGAAGCAGAGGCGCCGGTGGCGGCAAGTACTCTTTCCCTTTCTTCTGCCTTTGTTCAGCGCAGCGCTCTCGGAGCAGATCCGCTATTCTATTCCAGAAGAAATGGCCAGGGGCTCAGTAGTAGGAAACGTTGTTGAGGACCTAGGGCTGCCTGTTGGGAATTTGCTTGCCCGCAACCTCAGAGTTAGTGCAGAGAAACAGTACTTTACTGTGAACACCGAGAGTGGAAACATCCTTGTGAGTGATAGAATAGATCGGGAGATGCTCTGTCCTAGAAGCCCTGTGTGTGTAATACCGTTAGAGATCGTAGCAGAAAATCCTCTAAATATTTTTCACATAAATGTGATAATAGAAGATATAAATGACAATCCACCTCATTTCCCCGAAGATACCATTGTTTTGCAAATCAATGAACTTGCAACTCCAGGCACTAAATTCAGTCTGGAATCTGCTATCGATGCAGATGTAGGAGCTCATTCTCTTCAGAGTTACCAGCTCAGTTCTAATGAGCATTTCTCTCTCATGGTGAACGACAAGACTGATGGCAAGAATGTCCCAGAGTTAGTGTTGCAGAAGCCGCTGGACAGGGAACAACAGAGTTCCCATCTCCTACTCCTGACTGCAATGGATGGGGGAGACCCTGTCCTCACTGGCACTGCTCAAATTAAAATCAAGGTCACTGATGCCAATGATAATCCTCCAGTATTCACTCAGGATGTGTACAAAGTCAGCCTCAGAGAAAATGTGCCCCCAGGCACCTCTGTGCTAAAAGTGACAGCTACGGATCAGGATGAGGGCATCAATGCAGAGATCAGCTACTCCCTCAAGTCGCTGAGAGATGGTATTGGAGATAAGTTTGTACTAGACCATAAAAATGGAGAAATTAAATCCAAAGACCCTATAGACTTCGAAATCAGCAAAAGTTATACCATGAGCATAGAGGCGAAGGATGGAGGAGGCATGGCCACTGAATGTAAAGTTATACTAGAAATTCTAGATGAGAATGACAATGTCCCAGAAGTGGTTTTTACTTCAGTGTCCAGTTCCATAACTGAGGATGCAGAACCTGGAACAGTGATTGCTCTATTCAAAACATACGACAAAGATTCTGGAGAAAATGGAAAGGTCACATGCCTCATAAAAGAAAAAGTTCCTTTTAGAATAGAAACTTCTGCCAATAATTATTACAAACTTATAACAGATGGGCCCTTGGATCGAGAAAAGACCCCCGAGTACAATGTCACTGTTACTGCCACCGACAGCGGCAAGCCATCTCTGTCCTCCAGCAGAAGCATCACCTTACACATTGGTGACGTCAATGACAATGCTCCAGTTTTCCAGCGGTCCTCCTACACAGTCCATGTGGCAGAGAACAATCCTCCCGGAGCTTCCATTGCTCAAGTCAGCGCCTTTGATCCGGACCTGGGGTCCAACGGCCAAGTCTCCTACTCCATCGTGGCCAGCGACCTAGAGCCCAGAGCGCTGCTGTCCTATGTGTCCGTGAGCGCACAGAGCGGAGTGGTGTTCGCGCAGCGCGCCTTCGACCACGAGCAGCTGCGCGCCTTCCAGCTCACGCTGCAGGCCCGCGACCACGGCTCGCCCGCGCTCAGCGCCAACGTGAGCCTGCAAGTGCTGGTGGGAGACCGCAATGACAACGCCCCGCGGGTGCTGTACCCCGCGCTGGGGCCCGACGGCTCAGCGCTCTTCGACACGGTGCCACGCGCCGCCGAGCCCGGTTACCTGGTCACCAAGGTGGTGGCTGTGGACGCTGACTCGGGACACAATGCCTGGCTGTCCTACCACGTGCTGCAGGCCAGCGACCCTGGGCTCTTCAGCCTGGGGCTGCGCACTGGCGAGGTGCGCACTGCGCGTGCTTTGGGAGACAAGGATGCCGCGCGCCACCGCCTGCTGGTCACGGTGCGTGACGGTGGACAGCCACAGCTCTCGGCCACTGCCACTCTGCTCCTAGTGTTCGCAGACAGCATACAGGAGGTGCTGCCAGACATCAGCGACCCTCCGGAGATCTCTGACCCTCAGGGAGAACTGCAGTTTTACCTGGTGGTAGCCTTGGCCTTGATTTCAGTGCTCTTTCTTCTCGCTGTGATTTTGGCCATCGCCCTTCGCCTTCGACACTCTTCTAGTCCCACCGCCTGGGGCTGCTTTCAATCTGATCTCTGTTCTAAAACCAGACCAGGGGGTTCTCTCAACTACAGCGAGGGAACCTTGCCTTATTCCTACAATCTGTACGTTGCATCTGACTCTCGTAAAACGAGGCTTGATCTTCTCACCATGATGCCAGAATTGGTCACCCCTCAAGATCTTCCTAAGGAAGCTTCTTTGGCAGTAAGCTTCTTGGAAAACAAGATAAACCTTGACTCGGTTGCTTCTACTCACGTGAGTTTCGATGACTCTTTAATTTGAAAATAGTTTGGCTTAATTTTCAAACCAATATTTTGGCAAGAAAATCTTAAGCAGCTCATATCTACTGTGGCTTTAAGTTTGAATATCTACTCTCAATATTTTCTAGCCCTTTCTCTGCGACTTCACTATTAACTTTCAAGTTTTTTTAAATATTTTATCCACACAGCCACCAAAAACCAAAATAAACTCCAGTGAGAACTGTGTACTATGATGCATTACCATTCAAATATTTTAATTGAGCTTAATTTTTCTTTTTGTGGATGTTTCTTAGGCATAGCATCTTGAGTGTATAAATTTTATTCTTTATTAACTCAATTGAGAGAAATGCATAAGAAAATATCTTAATGGCATAGTAATTGGTAATATTCCAGTATATTGGAGTGTTTTGGATTCTCACTAAATGGCAATTTTGTGCTTGATTGCTTTCAAAGCTATGCATAAATTTCCTTCCAATTTTGAAGGCATTGCTTTTATTTTATGGCAGTCAGGGGCTGAAGTGTTATAGAATGCATATTTAGCTTTAAAGAGGTACAGGATTCAATATCAGCACTCTTTCCCCTCCCCCAGAAAAGTGCTTTTCCACAAAATATATTTACTTTCATGAAAGTGCAGTAATTATATCTTAGGGAGAAATTTTCTTATATTTTAATATACTTCTAAGTATATTGCTAATCATTCTCAGTAATTGGTCCATTATACAGGACAAGATATTCTTTGTTTGTTTTTTTTTTTTGTTTGTTTGGGGGGGTTTTGGCGGATCTGGGGGTTGAACTCAGGCTCTTGCACTTGCCAGGGAAGCACTTATTCCACTGAGCCATGTCCGCAGCCCCTATTCTTTGTATTGTTGATTTTCTCCTACTAAGGCTTTCACAACACTAAGCATTCTTCTGAATCTGTAAGGTGTGAGAACTGTAGACTACTACTATCATCCAGTAAATGCACGTGGGAATGCTTCCACTTTGTTCAAGTCCTGTTGACATATCTTCTTCATCTGACTCCTTGCCAGATATGATCCTGATAATGTACACAATCACATTTCTCCTTTTTGGTTTTCATTTTATCATGAAAATTTGATTTCTGAAAAAGTACTACATGTTAATCTGTTGAAATAGTTCTTCCATTTAGGCAAGTTCAAGAAATCTATCGAAAAATTTCGCCTCAAGTTATAGCTGAAGCTAAAAGTTTACATTATTTTTCAATATAAATTCTAAAAACAAGAAGTTCCTAGAGATTGGTCCCTTATACGTTTAAATTACTGTTTGTGAAAACAGTGACGCAAAACACGTACATCTGCAAAAAATATAATCTAGAGAAAATGGTTCTATCTGGAAAAAAAAATTAGGAAATAAAAAGACGCTCCCCTGAAGTTTCTACTAAAACGAATACTCTTGGTTTAGTGGGCTCCGTCTCCGTTCGTACTTGTAGAACAGTAGGTGGAGCTATTCGAGGTATAAAAACCAAAAATCCTTTCCGGGAGTCCAAAATTGTGCAGTAATTGGTTAGGACTCTGAGCGCCGCTGTTCACCAATCAGGGAGAGAAATGCGGAGATCCTGCTCTCCTAGCGTGCGCCTGAAGCACAAAGCGCAGATCGAAACGAACCATCTCCGTGAGAAACGGCGGAGACGCTCTACCCCTGCTCCCGACTCTCCGTTCCAGGGGCAGAAGAGCTGATCCTGACTTCAGTGGTCAACGGCAGAACTGGAAATAATCCTGGAAGAAAGGGACAATGATTCCTGTGCGACTGCACCGGGACCGCGAAGGGCTGGTCCTGCTGGGCGTCCTCTTGGGGCTCTTGTGGGAAGCCCGATGCACCCAGATACGCTATTCAATTCCTGAGGAGCTGGAGAAAGGCTCTAGGGTGGGCAACATCTCTAAGGACCTGGGGCTGGAGCCCCGCGAGCTGGCGGAGCGTGGAGTCCGCCTGGTCTCCAGAGGTAGGACGCAACATTTCGCTCTGAACCCGCGTAGCGGCAGCTTGGTCACTGCGGGCCGCATAGACCGGGAGGAGCTGTGCATGGGGGCCACCAAGTGCCAATTAAATCTAGAGGTTCTAATGGAGGACAAAGTGAAAATATATGGAGTAGAAGTAGAAGTGAGGGACATTAATGATAACGCCCCTTACTTCAGTGAAAGTGAATTAGAAATAAAAATGAGTGAAAACGCAGCCCCTGGGATGCGGTTCCCTCTTCCCCACGCTTGGGATCCAGACATTGGGAAAAACTCTCTCCAGACCTACGAGCTCAGCGCGAATACTCACTTCTCCCTGGAGGTGCAAAACGGAGCAGATGGTAACAAATACCCAGAATTGGTGCTGGAGCGCGCCCTGGACCGCGAGGAAAAGGCCGCTCACCAGCTGGTCCTCAGCGCTTCAGACGGGGGCGACCCGGTCCGCACCGGCACCGCGCGCATCCGGGTAGTGGTTCTTGACGCGAACGACAACGCACCAGCGTTTGCTCGGTCCGAGTACCGCGTGAGTGTTCCAGAGAACGTGGCTGTGGGCACTCAGCTGCTTCTGGTAAACGCCACCGACCCAGACGAAGGGGCCAACGCGGAAGTGATGTACTCCTTCCGGTATGTGGACCACAAGGCCGCCCAAGTTTTCAAGCTGGATGGTAAGTTAGGAACAATATCAACAATAGGCGAGTTGAACCACGAGGACTCAGCTTTCTACGAGATGGAAGTGCAAGCTATGGATAATGCAGGATATTCCGCGCGAGCCAAAGTCCTGGTCACAGTGCTCGACGTGAATGACAATGCCCCCGAAGTAGTGGTCACTTCCCTCACCAGCTCCATTCCCGAAAACTCTCCGAGAGGGACTTTAGTTGCCCTTTTGCATGTCAATGATCAAGACTCTGGGCAAAATGGACAGGTAACCTGTTCGATCCCAGGGAATGGGCCCTTTAAGTTAGAAAAATCTTATGGGAATTACTATAGTTTAGTCACTGATAGGATCTTAGACCGGGAACAAGTTTCTAATTATAACATCACGGTTACCGCCACTGACAAGGGAAATCCGCCCCTGTCTACGGAAACTCGTATCTCTCTGGTAGTGGCCGACACCAATGACAACCCACCTGTCTTCCCTCAGTCCTCCTACTCCGCCTACATCCCAGAGAACAACCCCAGAGGTGCCTCGATCCTCTCTGTGACGGCGCACGACCCCGACTGTGAGGAGAACTCACAGGTCACGTATTCCCTGGTTGAGGACACTCTCCAGGGGTCGCCTATGGCTTCCTACGTCTCCATCAATTCCGACACGGGCGTCGTGTACGCATTGCAGTCCTTCGACTATGAGCAGTTCCAGCACCTACAGCTGCAAGTGCTGGCACGTGACAGTGGCGACCCGCCACTCAGCAGCAACGTGTCACTGAACTTGTTCGTGCGGGACCAGAACGACAATGCCCCTGAAATCCTGTATCCAACCATCCCCTTGGACGGTTCCACCGGTGTGGAGCTGGCACCGCGCTCCGCAGAGCCCGGATACCTGGTGACTAAAGTGGTAGCAGTGGACAGAGACTCGGGTAAGAACGCCTGGCTGTCCTACCGCCTGCTCAAGGCCAGCGAACCAGGGCTCTTCTTGGTGGGGCTGCACACGGGAGAGGTGACCACGGCAAGGGCCCTGCTGGACAGAGATGCGCTTAAGCAGAGCCTCGTGGTGTCTGTGCAGGACCACGGCCAGCCCCCTCTCTCGGCCACGGTCACGATCACTGTGGCCGTGGCCAACAGCATCCCCGATGTTCTAGCGGATCTGAGCAGTCTGGAGTCTCCGGCCACCTCCGTAACCTCAGGTCTTACACTGTACTTGGTGATAGCGGTGGCCTCAATCTCTTGCGTCTTCCTAGCCTTTGTCATCATGCTGCTGGCGCTCAAGCTGCGGCGATGGCACTCAATGCGCCTGCTCCAGGCTGCGGGAAAGGGATTGGCTGCACTACCGGCTTCGCACTTTGTGGGCGTGGACGGGGCTCGCGCTTTCCTGCAGACCTATTCGCATGAGGTCTCCCTCACCGCGGACTCGCGGAAGAGCCACCTGATCTTCCCACAGCCCAACTACGCTGACACGCTCCTCAGCCAGGAGAGCTGTGAGAAAAGCGAGCCTCTTTTGCTATCAGGTGATTCAGTGTTTTCTAAAGACAATCATGCATTGATTCAGGTGAGTCCATATTAAATACTGTTTTCTGAGCTGAAAGCAAAATATCCCGTAGTATAGAAGATCAGTGCATATAATTAACAAAGCAGATACCAATACATATGTATGTGTTTTTCAGTATGTACATATGGAAACGTATATTAGAAGCAATACAAATATTACCATAGTATTCATGTTATATTACTAGATAATATAAAAGCAATCTCTAAAGTACCTTATTAATACTTTCTACATAATTTTCTAGTTTAATTTATCAATTATAATGCTCTTCATGTTTTTAATTTTTTCTTATTGGTCATGCAGGTTTTGCGTCAAGCAAATTGATGCCAATTTATGTGTTTAAAAACACTGATTGTTCTAGAAAGGAAAAATCCAATTTAATGAAAAATATACAGAGAATAAATGAACATTATAGTCAACCATTTTAAAAAGTGGAGATATATATGCATATATATATATTTTTTTTTTTTTTCTTGGCAGTGCTAGAATAAAAGCCAGGACTTGAGTATAATAAGCCCTCTACTACTAACTACATCCCCAGCTCATATAGACTAAAATGACTTTATACTTGATACGGTTGACAAGTTTTACAACTGTCTTTTAAAGTACACTAATTCTTTCTGATTGCTAGGGGTACATTCATCTATATTTTCTTGGTATCCTAAGTCATTTCATGTCTTTAAATCATTCAGCTGCCAAATATAATGAGTTCAGTTGATACACACTTTCATTTTGGGGCTGGGGAGATGGCTCAGTGGAATAAGTGCTTCCCTGGCAAGCACAAGGGCCTAAGTTCAACCCCCAGTTCCAACAACAAAAAAAAAGGAAACTTTCTACATACACAGTATATATGTTGTTGTAAAGAACTGTGAAGATTTTTTCACCTTTGTTATACATTTCAATACTAAAATACTATATTAGACCTTTTTGCTCAGTTTACCTTGATGATGTTAGTGATAGTTTTGTGAAATATTCAGATTTTTTTTTCTGTATTTTAGGGCAGAGTCTACAAGGTGTTTAAGATCTCACTATGAGATTGGACTCATAGTGATCCATCTGTTTACAGCCTCCTAAGAGCTGGGATTACATGCACAGTCACCATGCCCATCTCAATTGCTGTCTCAGCATGCCCCAGGGGCAGGGCCGGCACAGCAGGCCCAGGTATCCAACCCTGGCCACTGTGCCTGCTTGCAGGCACTTTAATCCACAAGATATTCAGAATTAAGAAAATGTGCTACAGTGATGACTTAAATTATTCTTTGCCATTTATCCAACTGAGAATTTCTTTGAGGAAATAAGTTTTTGAACATTTCCATGTTTTGAACATACTTTGGGTACTATGGAAAAATTGCAGTAATTCCTTTAGTTTCCTACATTAAATTTCCCATAACTTTTTTTTTCCATTTATTTTTATTTTATTAAAATACAAATGTCAATCAGACAGTTTCAAGACACCTTAACCATACAGAGTCGATGAATTAATACATTGCAAACTGTTTTCATAACGTTTTGGTATTGTACAAGGTGCATACATCATATTATATTTACAGATATTATTTTAGCAGATATCTCTTATCAGTGAATTAAGAGTGTAGTTGCTTACTTATCTTTTTTTATAGCTGAATTATATCAAAAATTCAAT
>PVKA01022081.1:0-37656 GCA_004027165.1 Ctenomys sociabilis
AAACCTCTAACTAGGCTAACCAAGGGGGGGGGGAGAGAAAAGGCCCAAATCTGAGGTGAAAACAAGATGTTATAGGTTGTACCTCAGAAATAAAAGGGATCCTAAGACACCATGAGCAATCATGCAGAACTGGAAACCTTAGAAGAAATGGATAAATCTCTGAACACATTAGCACTCAATGAATGGAATCAGAAAGAAGATCATCTAAGCAGACGGGGAACAGACGATGAGATTCAGGCCGTAATCACCATCTTCTCTAAGAGTCACACTTCTGTTACTGGGAGAAAATACTTGACACATGCTACTCACCCTCAAAAGGTGAATTTTGGTTCATGATTTCCAAGGCTTCTGTCCTGATGGGAAATATCGTGGGGGAGAAAAGCTGTCTGACTCATGGGCTGTGGGAGGCAGAGGGCAGAGGCAGAGCACAGTGGGAGGAGCAGGAAGCAGAGTGGCCAAGGTCATGGCCTCACAGCCCGCCTAGACAGCCCAGAGTGCCTTGCTCAGCTCCTAGTCATCTCTCAAGTGAATCAAGTTGACAATCAAGATTAACCATCTCATCTCTCATCCAACTCTGCAAAGCTGATGACTTTATTGCTGAGTTCTATAAAACATTTAAAAAGGAATGAACTATAATTTATTCTGAATTATTTAAAAAACATGAAAATGGAAGAAAGTCTGCCCAACTGTCTTGTATGAGGCTAGCATTACCCTAATCACAATATTAGACAAGGATTCAACAACACAACACCCCAGTAATTAAACTACAAAAAAAAAAAAAAAAGATTAAAAGAAAATGAGAAAACTCTTAAACAAAATGCAACCCCAGACTTCCAGTTCACCTAAAGGCAACTCAGGGGATCACGAACTGAGACAATACAAAAGCCACCCACTTGGTCTTTCTGTATGATGTGTAAATAACAAAGCAATTGAATGAGGCTCTAGAAAAATGATCAGATCAGAAATAATTTCTCAGATAACTGCAGAGTTGGTGTCCACAAGGAAAACTATATTTCATGACTCTAGAACAGATACAGATTTAAAAAATAGAGAGAGAGGAGCTTAAGAAAATTACAGAAGATTGAATGTGGAACATAGTAAAGAAATAGAAGGCATAAACCAGATTCAAGAAGATATCCTTGAAAATAAAAATCCCACTGAAAGTCTTTGCAGCACACTAAAGCAGAGCAAGCCCAAATAAGACAAGATCACAGCCATAGAAGACAGGCTTGCAGGTAGCGATCATGAAAAGAAGGATTTTATAAAAATGGGAAAGGACCATAAAACATCAGTGTAGTAGCTGCTAGATGAAGTGAAGAACACTAACTTGAGAAAAATCAGGCAATAGCACAGGTGACATACAGAAAAAGAAAAACTATGTACAGGTGTCATGGCAAAAAACTTCCTTGGTGGAGAAAAAGAATTTGACATATAGATAACTGAGGCATGTAGAAATCCAACTACCTATGATCAAAAAAGAATCTGCAATCAGGCATATCATAGTCAAGATTTCAGAAATTCAACACAAGAATAGAATCTCTAAAGCTGTTAGGGAAAAGGAACACATCACCTATAAAAGAGATCACCTACCAATAAAAGCCCATCAGAAGCATAGCTGACTTCTCAGAACAGCCCTTCAAGTTAAGGAGAACTTGGAGTGAAGTATTTCACGTTCTAAAAGAGAAGTCACCTTTAAACCAGATTGATGTAGCCCATGAAAGAATCTTTGAAGATTGGTGGAGAAACAAGATACATTCATGACAAAGAACATTGGAGGAAATTTAACCCCACCAAACCAGCTCTCCAAAGTGTTTTGAAGGACATTCTAGAAAGAGACAGCTGAGACTACAACTCCATGAATCCCAACAGAAGGAATCCACCAGGCAAAGCAAACAATAGAGGGGGGAGTACAGACAGAGGGTGGAGTCAAAAACAGGTAAATAGCACAACAAGGACGAGTCAGCACACATCTAGTGTAACCATCAATGTTAATGATCTCAGTTCACTGACAAAAAGACTGACTGGAAGAGTGGATTGAAAAGCACAACCCAACCATATGCTGCTTACAAGAAGTACATCTAATTAAGAAATTTATAGACTGTCAGTCAAAGGATAGAAAACAATACTCCATGTGAAAAGAACCCAGATAAAAGCAGGAGAAGCTATTCTATCTGCAGACAAAGTAGATTCTGAACCAAGACTGATGAAGAGAAAAAAGATCATTTCACCCTTCAAGTGGGAGCAATCCAAAAGGAAGAGATAAATATCGTAAATATAATATGCAAGGGGCCAGGGAGATGGCTCAGTAGAATAAGCGCTTCCCTGGCAAGTGCAAGGGCCTGAGTTCAATCCCCCGTTCTGCCAATAAATAAATAAATAAATAATAAAAATAAATATAATATGCAACATATACCAGTATAACCAGCTATATAAAACAAATATTAATGTGCATGAAAAATCAAACAAGCATTAATAGAATTATATTGGGGATTTCAATGCCCTACTGTCACAAAATGACAGATTAATTATATGAAGCATCAACAATGAAATATTAGAACTGAACCAAACTTTTGAACAAATATACTTAGTAGATGTCTACAGAGTATGCTACCTCCCAAATATCAGAATGCACATTCTTCTCAGTTGTACAAGGGATATTTTCCAAAATAGATGACATTCTAGCTCACAGAATGCTGAAGTGAACTCAAAAGAATTAGATTTATTACATGCATATTATCAGACCATAGTGAAATGAAATTGAAAATCAATGACAAAAGAAACCACAAGAAGTTGACAAACACATGGCAGTTCAATAGAACCCTCTGGAACAACCAATGGGTCACAGAAAAAATTAAAAAAGAAATTAGATAGCTTCTACAACTCAATAACAATACAACATACTAAAGCATGTGGGACACAATGAAAGAACCAACTTGGATTCATTGATTCTTTGTACTTGTTTTTAGTCCCTGATGCATTAATTTCTGCTCTGATCTTTATAATTTCTTCTCTCATATGGGATTTTGGCTCCACCTACTCCTTATTTCTAATAGTTTAAGATTCGCCATTAAATTTTGTTTGTACTTCCTCTTTTTCTGATATGAATATTCGCTGCTATAAATTTACCTCTTAGGACTGCTTTTGTGGTGTCCCATGTTTTCTAGCATGTTGTATTGTCACTATCATTTATTTTCAGAAAATATCTAATTTCTTCTTTAATAAGCTTTTTCTGTGTCCTATTGATTGTGCCCTATTGAATTGCCATGTGTTTTGTTTACTTCTTGTGGTTTCTTTTGCCATTGATTTCCAATTTCATTTCACTATGGTCTGATAATATCCATGGGAAAATTCTAATTCTTTTGAGTTCACTTAGGCATGTTTTGTGAGCTAGAATGTAATCTATTTTGGAAAATATCCCGTGTACAGCTGAGAAGGTTGACACACTCCTATCCAACCTTATCACAAAAAGTACAAAAAAGACTTCAACACATGCAATTAAGAATGAAAATAAAAGATAGCTATACTATTAATTTCTCTTAGCTCATTGTAAAAAAGGTTTATGCTAATATTGTTTGGAAAATTAAATGCTGATATCTTGTACTCTGAGTAACTAAAAAGATAATAAATAATATATGATAATGGTTAATATAATGCATTAACCACTGTTATCCTCCTACTATCTTGTTTTGAAATTGTTTTACTTCTTTCTCTTTAGACACACACACACACACACACACACACACACACACACACAAATCTAACCAAAGAAGTAAAAGAACTTTATAATGGTAATCATAAACACTGAGAACAGAAATTATAAAATATGTTTATGATTTGGAAAAATTGTATGTCAAATCAACATACTGACTAAAGCTATCCATACACTGAAAGCAAATGCCATCAATATACTACCAGCAAGATAGAAAAAAAATCCTAAAGGTCATGCAGATCTACAATGGCCCAAAGCAATCCTGAGAACAGAAATCAAACCCCAAGCCACACACAAAGATGTAACCAACAGAACCATTCTCTGGCTTTAAGATGGACTACAAATCTGCGGGACCAAATGTGCTACAGTATGGGTTAGGAACAGACAAGGGACCAGTGAAACCGAACAGAGGATCCAGAGGTCAGGTGATGTTCACACTGCCAGTTTTCGATAATGTTGCCAGGAACGTGCAGCATATGAAAAACATTTTCTTCAATGAATGGAAACCCTGGACATACATGTGCAGAAGAATGAAACGAGATTGTTTCTTCTCATGGTGCACTAAAATCTTCCCAAAATGGATCAAACACCAAAATGTAAAACCTATTGTAACAAGCAATAAGAATTTGATTCTTGTAGCAAACACTACAAGAATTTGATCGATTTAGTGTCTTTTAAGTGAGACTCCAAAATTATATGCAATAAAAGTAAAAATAAAGAGGGATATTATATCAGACTAAGGAACTTATGCCCAATAAAGGAAGGAACAGGATTAACAAAGCAGAAGCAAAGACTTGCACCCATTCATTTGGTTAGGAATTAATATCTGAAATATATAAGGAAGGGGCTGGGGAGATGGCTCAGTGGAATATGTGCTTCCTTGGCAAGCTCGAGGGCCTAAGTTCAATCCCCAATTCTGCCAAAAATAAATAAATAAATGAAATATATAAGGAAGTCAAAAAGTTTGACGGCAAAATCAAAAATCCAATTAAAACTAAGCTGAAGATCTAAAGAGATACTTCTCAAGAGAATGTATACAAATTGCTAACTTGTATATTAAGAATGCTAAATCTCACTAATCCTCAGGGAAAAGCGAAGCAAACCACACAGAGATATCATCTCACCCCAGTTAGAACAGCCTTCACAATAAAATGCTTCACAATAAAATGGTGAGAAAGTAGAAGGGGCACTGCCGTACACTGTTAATTAGTGAAGTCATTATGGAAAATGGTATGGCTACTCCAAAAAAGAATAAAAGTAGAAATGATGTATGATTTAGCCATCCCGCTTTTGTTTATATAAAATGGAAATAAAATCCCTGTTTTCTAAAGATACTTGCACTGAGACTGGGGAGATGGCTCAGTGGAATAAGCCCTTCCCTGGCAAGCACAAGGGCCTGAGTTGAATCCCGGTTCTGACAAAAAAAAAAAAAATTAAAAATAAAAAAGCAAAGACACTTGCACTCTCACAATATTACAGCATTAGTTACATTGCGAATCACCCTAATGCCTGTCCGTGGTTGGAAAGGTAAAGGAAATGTGGTCGATGTATGCAACAGAATATGTTCTAGCCACAAAGAGAGTGAAATCCTATCATTTACAGGAACCTGGGTAGAACTGGAGATCAATACATCAAGCAAATTAACCTAGACACTTAAAGACATGTACATATGTGCCCCATTACTGTATATACCCACATAAGCATGCACAAACATTATGTCTCTATAAAATGTTTTTAAAAATAAACACTGGTGACCAAAGTAATATGGAAGAAAGCTGTATTTTGGGATAAATTTAACTCAAGTAAACCGCTTTACTTCCCACTAGAAACCACTTCAAAACAAAACAAACCAACCAAACAAAATGAAACAAAACTGAACCCTTTCTCATCAGACCTCTGACTGAGAATTAAATAGGAATGCAGGCTTTCTTAGATCCGATTTCTGATTGCTCCTCAGTAAAGCTGGAAATTCAATTTATTGGCTCTATCAAAGTGCTCTGTGGAGAAGAATATAAGGCCTGGCTGAACGAGGAGATAAAAAAGGCTTGCTATTATAGATGGTTTACTTAATGTCCCCAGAAAATATAGCCAAGTCAAGCATGCCTTGCTTATCCTTGTTAAAGGCCAATTTTTGCAGGAAAATACATATGCTTTATAGACCTCTGGCTAAGAATTTAATAGATGTTGTTATCTCCTTGAGGAATACTTGCTTCTCCCAAGCTCAAAACTCTTGGGTACCGCCTTCTGCAGTTGGCTTCCTTATTAATATTTTAATGAAAAATTAATGTCAAATGAATGAAAGAAGTGTTGCCCAATGTATGAAAATTAAATATTGTGGAATATTTTTATAAAACATCAAACAGAATAAACATACAACATGAATGAATGAAAATGAGTATGATAAATTGTGCCATCAATATTCTGCTTTTTGATGTTTCAGGGATGTATCTCTTGTGTATAAAAGATTTCTTGCTGCATAAAATTTTAACAACCATGATACTATTTTGTCTTATAATAGTCTAATAAAATGAAGGTTGAGCAGGTCATAGAGGGAAGCTATGAATTTTATTTGCAGTGATTCGATTCTGACTTCTAGGTTACTGGCTAAAAAGGTCTGGTAGGGACTGGGTGGAAGGAAACCCAGAACAAGGTCAGTGGACCTGTAATACTGACATGGCTACCTCTGATCCAAGTGCTTGGGGCTCTCACCAGTGGGGGTGGAAACTCAGGTCAGGACTACGCATAGAGTCCTATGGAGAAGTAATTCCACTGGGCCATGCAGGCTCTTCCGTTCATGTGCTTGTTTCCAAGACTTCCTTGCATGGGCAATTCCAAGCAGGCATTTCAACTCGAGGAGCATCTGTTAGCTGACCTAAGAGTGTCTGATGCTAAGACATGGCTGGTTGCTCTACAAAGCTGTGAAACATGTCTTGTAAAAGCAATAGCTAACGCTTCATGTAACACTACCGCACGCTACGCATTAGACAGTAACTCCTGCACTTTATGCCATTAGTTACTCCAGTAACTACATCTGTTTGGTTCTCGTACCTAAGGCTCAGGAGGGTCACTTGCCCAACCTGGATCTGTCTGACCACAGAGCCTGAGACTCTTCCTTCTTTGCATGGCTTCAGTTCCATTCTTTAGCCCCCTGGCAACCAAGTTGCCTCCTAACATCAACTTGTTTGGGCTTGGAGATGGTCTGGGTGTTATGATCATTGGTACACCCATAAAAATAAACTCTGGAAAAATACCTGGCTCTACCGAGACTTGGGCAGAGAGCCTCCAGTGTGTTTTCTCTCTGTTCCTCCCTCTAAATCCCCTTTGGTTTTGTTTCCATGGGGATTTATGCTGTTTTGCCAGCCACTGCTCACTGTTGATTTAGATTATGTTTACCAGCCTTTAAAATCCCCAGACATTTTGAAATCCATGCAACAGAGATGTCTGATTTTCCTTCTCTGTGCACAAATGGGTAGATTTTTGTACATAGGCTGAAGTTTACCTTTAAGAAAAGCATCCATCTAATTTATCTAATATTTGTTCTTTAGAAAATTAGAGACAGTTCCAAGAGTCATGGTGTTTTGCTCACTCTCTTGCTTCTGAGTAGTAAGCATCCATGGATCAGATATTGACCACTTTTTGTGGCACCTAGTTTGCTCACCATTTATATGTGGGGTGAATCCTTTTTGGTCTGAATTGTGGAGGGAAGCAGAGCCAGCCTCTATGGATCAACGGGCCTCTGCTCCCTGTGCCTAGGGAAGAGCCCTGCAAGGGGTTGGCCATTCTGCTGATCCTGGGGAAAGCAGCAGGGAACAGAGTCGCTGCAAATGACCACATGGCAAGGTGGCCACACTGAAAACACCACTGCAAAAGGCCATAGTGTGCTGCTGGCCTTGGTGCTGTTCTCCTGCCACAGCCCTGGCAGGGTCCTGTGACCTGCGTTGCATTAAGCCCTGCTCACCTGCAGGGTTTAATTCATCAGCTCCACCTGCACATGCCCCAAATCCCTTTTTTTGCTGAGAACAGCCAGAGTTGGTTTGGGGCTACAGTGAAACACTTGGTAAGAGGCAGCTTTCTTTTCTTCTGTTTCAGAACTGTCTTTCTGGAGGAGCCCCACATCTCCTGGTTCCATGAGGGGAATGGCCTCTGCCTGCCTCCTGCCTCCTTGCCCACACTGCACCAAAATCCCCTTGTGTAAGTCAGATTAGATCTCTCCAGTGACCTCCATCATAGGAAGATCACATTACAGCCATCGATCTTGGCCATCCCCTTGTGCAGCTAGGCAGCTCTCCACTCCACTCCAGACACCACCTTGCTGTTCCTTGGCTGGACCTCACTTTAGCTTACTTCCTGGTCTTTGCACTTTTAATAATTGAAAGGCGTAAAAAGCTGTTTTGCTACCTGGGCCATAAAGTGTGCTGTGCTGTGCTGTTTATCTGAATTTCAGATTGAACCCAGTCTCCTGCTGTCCGTTTCCTAAACTCAAGGTTCGTCCTGCCTTCCCTTGGCAAGAGCCCCTCCTGACTTGCTTCTCAGTGAGGCCTTGAAGGGTCACTCATCTGAAGATGCAAATCCCATGGGTTGCTCATTCTTGTACAGTTTGTATTTACTGAGGAGCCCCTGCTTTCTGTTTTGAACGTGTCTCCAACCTAGATCTGTCTGACTGCAGAGCCTGAGACTTCTTTTTGTGCATGGCTTCAGTTCCATTCTTTAGCCACATAGCAACCAAGTAGCCTTCCTGGGAGCAGTGGCTGTGACTGCCTTGGTCTCTGGTGAAACCCAGAGCCCCTCACCTTGTATGCCATGCGGCCCCTGCTGAATGCCTGTATGGTAACAGGAAATGAAATTGATGTCTCATGGAGACGCCATAATTTCCCATATACCCGTCTTCTTTCTCAGTTTGCAACTATGAGCCAACAGCTCCCAGAACTTAAAGCCACTGACAATGATAAGTAATAACACTGGCATTCTATACACAATGCAACAAGCCATATTATCCAGTAGAGAGGATAACTTCATTGGGTATTTTCAATAGGATGCTTTCTCCCTGGAATCTGTGTCCTTCTTCTTTCCTTAATGAAGGCAGGATAATAGACAATTTTCAAACCTAATTTGGTTTCCATTCTTCATCTGAATGACAGGATGACTTGGGCTTATTGTTTTTCCTGTTTCTGCTTGAGCACTGGACTTGATTTATAAAGAATCTTGAATTGTTCTCCTGCTTCTCTGACACCCTCACTGATCCCGTGATGCTTCTCTTGTGTGAAAGGGGACTGAGGGGCCACTTGTGCGTATCACACAGGGAGACATCTGTTTCTTCCCTTTTGTCACAGCTTCCTAAAAGCCATCAACGCCTGAATAGAATTGGGCATCAGTCTGGAGGTTTATAATCTGGAGAGAATGAATTTGTGTTCTACACTGCAGACAAGGGTGCTTTTATTGTTCTGATTCCCCCATGAATGTGACTATGTATGATCTGTTAGCCAGTCTCTCCGAGGCTGAATGCTGTGCTATTTTGAATAGGGCCACAGGACTTGCAGAGAGAGCAGATCTTCTGTGAATGAGGGGACTTCAGAGCCAAAGATGAGGTGAACTCCAGAACACACATCAGCAGTGCCAGACTCCCTCCCAGAAATGAAAAGGGAGAGGAAAGGGAAGCGAGGGTAGACCAGGGGCAGCAGGAGAGGGTTTGCTGACCTTGTGCCTAAGTGTGCCTGGCTCAAGCGTGGCTCGGCCTAGGGGTCCTAGTGGCACCATCTCCCTTTCTCTGGCCTACCTGTCTCTGTAATGCTCCGTTTTCAATGAGGTCGTCCCTAAAATGGTGGCAGGATAGTTGTCACACTCTCCAGCTTCGTGTGCCACTCCCCAGTGACCTCAATAGAAATGAGAATTTCTGTTTGCTACTTCCATCAACAAATACCCCAGACTGGATTCTCTTGCCCTAAGTGGGCTCAAGAGTCCAGCTTTGACTCGGTCCTTGTCACAACACAGAGTGCTTGGGACCACCCTTTGGTGAGGCAGGAAGTAGAGAGCACACTGGCTCTATGCAACACATTTCACCTTTGAAGGGGGGAGGGATGATTCCTTAAAAAGCTGGGGTGCTATTTCTATACAAAGAGGGGAAGAACGTGTCTCCCCAAGACATCTTATTAATCTGATACTGCAAATAGCTTGCTAATAACAGTGCCTTTGGGGAGGTGTGAGTCCGCCCCCCCCCCCATCTGCAGCAGCATTGGCAGGGGGGCACTGCTCAGGTGTTCACCTGAGATGGGCAAGGTGGGGACCTAGGCTCTCAAGGCTGCCAACTCCAACCTGCAGAGCACAAGCTGGGAGCTGCTTTTGTTTTTCCTAGAGACAAAGCAGAACTTTAGCAGGAAGACCCACCCGCAGAAGACCTCCATGTGCTGTACTCATCCTTATGCTATTGCTTTCAGTTTGCTCAGGTTCAAGGTCTTCTGGCAAAAGTTGCATAGCATCATGGAACACCAAGACTACTGCTAAATCACCTTGAAATAGTGATGGTTCTCTATTCCTAAGTGGTGGGCCGGCCAGATAGCTCAGTGGATTAAAACACCTGCTTAAGCAAAGGCAGGGATGGAGATTCAATCCCCAGCAAGCTGTGCTGTCTCAATCACACTGAGACAGTGATTGAGATTGGGCGTGGTGGTATGTGCCTATAATCCCTGTGTTTGGGAGGCTGAAAACAGGAGGGTCATTATGAGTCTGATCCTTGTACAAACAAACAAACAAAACAAACATGGCCAACTATTTAAAAGGCTGGTCAGATAGGTCAGCAGACTAAAGCACCTGCCTAGGCAGAGGGCAGTGGCTGGGGCTTGATTCCTGGAGAATAGTGCCAGCCCTGCCCCCAGGGTGTACTGAGACAGTGAAACTGGATATGGTGGTGCGCTGCTATAATCCTAGCAATTGGGAGGCTGAAAAAAGGAGGATCAGTGCGAGTCTGAGCTGCATAGTGAGACCCTGTAGACCCTCTACCAAATACATTTTAAAAAATGCCCATTCCTAAATGGGTGGATGGTTCACAGAGTATAAGAGTGAACACAGGAATGTATGCTCCCCATCTCAGCCACTCACTGTGAAATGCTTTCCACAGTCTTTGGAGGTAGGATATTATCATTGTCCCTACTTTTCAGATAAAAAAATAAAGGTATATATAGGTTGTTATGACTTGTAATTAGCTTCCTCACCCCACAAAATATCTCATGAAGTGTTAGTTGGGGCTTTTCAGAGGTAGCTGGATCTGGGCATGGTTTTTGTTTGTTTGTTTTGTTTAATGTATTTGGTACAGGGTCTTACTATGCAACTCAGATTTATAGTGATTCTCCTGTTTCCAACCTCTCTAGTGCTAGGATTACAGGTGTGTGCCACCAGGCCTGGACTTGGTTGCAAGCTCAGTGTACCCCAGGTGTTGGGTTGGTTCAGTATGCAGGACTGGGAATCGAATCCTGGTCCCTGTGCTTGCCAAAGCAGGTACTTAGTCCACTGAGCTATCTTGCTGGCCCTTGGATCTAGGCTTTGTGATGCTGGGATTAATTCAGCAAGTGATGCTAGGATTAAGGCTTCCCTAGCCTGGGTGTGAGTGATACCTGCTGTAAGGGTAGGTATCTTAGATAGAATATAAGGGGGAAGAAAGAAGGTCACTGCTTGCCACTTGGTGCTTGGTGCTTGATATGCTCTGCAGTGTCCCTCTTGCCTGCTCTACAATGCCCCTCTGTTGTGCCACCCTTTCTGGGACTCAGCCAACTAAGAACCCAAACCCCTGCAAACTGTGAGCTGCAATAAGCCTTTCTGCCTATAACTTTGAAGGTCGAGTATTTTGTCTCAGCAATGAGAAAAGTCACTAAGACAAAGACTAAGATCTTCTGTTCATGTACTACACTGTGGAGCCAGGACTGAAAGCCAAGCAATCTGTTCAACCATTAGATTTGGGATTTCTTCATTCTTTTCTTTGTTTTTCTCCCCTGTTTACTGGAGATGGAATCTGAGGCTTGCTTGTGATAAGCAGGTACTTCACCACTGATCTGCAACATAATCCTTCCGTCTGGAATTTCCATGCCATGTTTGTGATCACCAGTGTGACCCTTTACTTAGAGGCAGTTCAGTGGGGCACCATCATTTTACCTCAAAATGAAGGAAAGAAGGTTTTAGAGAGAAGGAGGAGGGTCCTACATTTCCAGATTTCTCCATCAGCAGCTCCAGGAAGTCGGGGCTCATGGCCACACCTCCTCACTAATATTTTGCTCTTCCCCAGCCCTGGATAGAACCAGCAGACCACGCTGTGTAGCTGTCTAGGTGGTCACTGGAGCCAGATTGCTCTTGTTCTAATGTTAGTGCTCGCTCCTTCATACAGATTACATTAGCGCTTCTGCCCCAAGGACCTGGCGTAAGGATAAAGTGAGCTACTACCTGTGAAGGTGCTAAATCTCTGTTCACAGACTGCTGGACCCCTTACTATGACATCTCAAGACCCTGTGGCATACACAGCAGAGCCGTCCAAGTGAGGTAGGAGACCAGGGCTGGAGCAAACCGAACATCCACCTGAGCAGAATATGTCACAGGTCATGAGCACCAAGAGGACATGCAGAACAGGGGCCCCATGACACCACAGCACCCAAGCACTGAAAACAGCCAGAGAGACACTTTCAATCCCTCTTTGGATGCTGGACTGTTTGTGGGACAAACAGTGCTATTTTTGACCCTTTATACCTGGCAGAATGCCAAAAAGCCTTTTGACCAGGCCATATGAGCATTTGACAAGCAACTGTCCTGGTGCCTTAAATGCATAAAGGGGAAGTCAGCTCAGCAATTCTGGACCCTAAGAACCCCTCCCTCCTATACTGGGGCTGCTGCAAGCCTGTACATTTTCCTGCTCTCACCCTGTAAAGGTATCTTTTTTCTTCCATTGACAAATGGACAATTTTGCTGCTCTTCCTGTGTGTCTCTTTTTAAAAAATAATTTATTTATTTATTTATCTATTTATTTAGTACAGGTCTTGCTAAGCAGCTTGAGCTCATAGCGATCCTCCTGCTTCAGCCTCCCCAGTGCTGGAATTATAGGCAGTACCAACCATGCCTGGTTTTGGAGGCCAGCATGGCACATGGCCCTGGGGGGTCGAAACTAGGTCACTGTGCTTGCCAGGCAGATGCGTAGATTGCTGAGCCATCTCGCCAGCCCTCTCCTGTGTCTTGTCCAGTTCTTTGTTCAGGACAACAAGAATCTGGAAAGAATCCCACAGGACCCTCTATCTGGTAACGCAAAGACACCTGGGCAGAACACCTTCAGTATGTTCTGAAGGAGATTACGAATCTCTTTTAAGAATTTGCCCCTACCCCTGTAATTGTCTTGCTTCTGACCACTTTTGATACTTTCTGTAATCAACTGACTTACAGTAACAAATCTGAGGCTCTCCTAGGACAGCTGGAATGTTTCGCAATCAGCACAGGGCAGCTTGAATATAGATCCACGACGCTCATAACCAGTGTGACTTCAGGTACGTGACTCAGATACTCTGGTCTCATTTCCTTACTTAAGGGATGACAGAAGGAACACTTGCCTCGCTGATACGATGCAATGATCTTGACAGACAAAGCGGGAGGAAAAAGCAGCACTACGTAGCATGGGTTAAGAGGCCTCAGATCTCTGTTCCATCCTGGTTGGCTATTTTCTAATCTGTCGGGAGCCATTCCAAGATGGCGACCGCTCCTCGCTCCCCCGCCCATCGTGTCTGCCAAGATGGCGCCCATATCCGGCTTCCGGGTTCTTGTTGCTGTGCCTGGGCCCCTCCTATCCAGAGAAAACCCCTCCGTTTTATGATCCTACCAATGCCATTTAAACACGTGTATAATTGTGATTGGTCTGTAAAGTCTATATAGCTTCTTGTATCAGGAAATCCGCCATGCTTGCACGGTAGGAGCCGCGGATAGCGGACGCATGTAGAGGCTTGCATCCCACTTGATAAAGGCTTGCTGAACCTGTTGCTGAGTGTCTGAGTGTCTTCTTCCGCGGGACGGGAGCGGCGCCGGACACTAATTCATCCCAGTTATTTTACAATATTTTGCAGCCCTTTTAGGCTGGTGCTTTGTCATGGTCTTTGTGGGCAGACCATGAGATATCACTACTCAGCCTGCCCCTCTAGTTCCCAAAGAGATGCCTCTTCACACTCAGAGCAGGTATTTGTGAGGACTTGAACTCACCATCTTGCTAACCATCGCCTGGGATAAATACTGAGAAGGTGAAGGTACTATGTTTTGAAGCTTTATGGGCCCAATATTTTAAAACTGTACATTCACCAACCTGAGAACCAAGTGCAAAATACATCCTGCTCAAGACTGCAAAGTTCCCAGCGTGTAGTCTCAGCCCACAAACTCAAGTTCCTGTCTCGTCTTGAGACAAAACATGTGATGCTCAAAGTTAAGGGAAGAAAGGTTTATTTAGCTCACAGCTTGGGGTCTCGGTCTGTAGTCAGCTGGCTCCAAGGCAGAGAAGCACATGGAAGAGGAAAAGCCATTCATGGAGGTGGAAAACAGCAAAAGCAGCCAAAAGGGAGCAGCAGAAAGAAAAAGATTCTTTTCTTTCCTCATATTGTGTGCAGGCTACCTGGCCCAGGGTGGGCGTGGCACACATACCCATAAACCCAGCATTAGACCATGCATTAAGCACAAGCTCTAGCACCCCACCTTCATGATTACATGAGGCTTTGGGGGAACATCTAGACAAACCATGACATTCCAACCCTGCCCACCTAAAGTCTCATATATATCCTTTTATACAAAAGGCATTTTAGCCCATCTCTAGGAGCTGTTAAAGTTGCAACAGTTTCAGCATTGCCAAAAATTCCATGTCTCAAGTCTCCTCCTATTAGCCGTGAGCTCCTGTACAAATGAAAAGTTAAACACTTCCAACATTCATTAACATATGATAAACATTACCATTCCAAAGGGTAAAAAAATGGGGCTTCAAAAAGAATGTAACCAGAGCAAGTCAAACGCCCATCAGGGCAAGCATTAAGCACTGTATTCCAAATGGACCATCTGACCCAGTCTGTGGCAAATTGTGAGCTCTAAAGGGCTTAGATGGCTCCATCTCTAGGGTGTTCCCGGTGGCTGTACATCCCACGACTTGTCTTTCAGGGCCACTCTGCTCCTTCCTTGCAGGTTTGCTGAGCTAATCAAGGTTCCTTGCTTCTCCAAACTTACGGGGTCTCCCGTGCACCTTTGACTTCACGCTCACAGCTTTACATGCTGTCCTTTCAGCAGTACACTGCCTGGCCTCCCAGGCCTTCTGAAATATGGATAGAAGCCTTCTAATCTCAAAACTCTTGCATTCTGCGTGTGACTAAACCAGTACCACATGGACGATGCCATGGTCTGGAGCAGTAGCCAGGCTTCCTTTCTCTTGACTATAGTGGTTGGGTGCCTAGATCACTGAGCTCTCTGAACCTGAGTCTGAGGGTCAAATTTTCTGGGCTGCCACCATCCTGGAACCTGGTACAGGTAGCTGTCCCTGCCGCTTGGGAATATGGTATCCTGTTACTTTTTCCTCAAAGCAGAGTATTTCACTTTTGCAGGTTTAAGGCTGCTAAGGGTAGAGATTTTCCATGTCTTGTCATGTTCTCAGGCCATATTTTCTGTTCTCCTGGTCCTTCTCACCAGTTGAGATCTCCTCTGCTCTACCTTCATGGTCCACAGCTTTGCTGGAGCTTCTTATCTGGCCGGACTCACAGTGGTGTAAAATCATTGTGCTGAACTTGCTTTTAAAGCAAATCTGGCTAAAAGCCCCCCAAAATAGCCATGTGACAGCCTCAACATTAGCCTACCAGGAAATTTCTTTTGCCAGGTTAATTAGCCCATCCCCTTCATCTCAGTCTCAGGCAGTCTCTGGACACAAGCAAAATGCAAGCTTTCTGCCAAGCTGTAGCATATGTTGTCTGGAGGGTCGTAATCAATGCAGCCCCTATTCCCAGCACAAACCTCCAAGACCTGGTCTTTACAGGCAGGATTTCTGTCAGCATTCTGGTCTTCTGAACTCTGAGAAAAATCTCCAATACAGAACAGGCTATTCTTTCCGGCAATATTTCCAAACCTTTCCAAACTCTCCCCTTAAGCCACTCCCAAGGCTCCTGGACCACATGTTCAGGTACAGTTATAGCAAGGATTCCCCCTCTCTGGTGCCAAATTATGTCTTGGTTAATTTTCTCTCCTTGCTGAGACAAAATATCTGGTGCCCAGAATTAAGGAAGGAAAGGTTTATTTAGCTCAAGGTTTGTGGAGGTTTCAGCATATAATCCGCTGGCTCCAAGGACTGGCACATGGCATACAGCAACAGTTCATGGCAGTGGAAAACAGCATCGGCAACAAGAGTAGAAAGGGGGCAGAGAGAGCGATCCTCCTTGTTTCCCTGTGGTATACGCAGGCTGCAGGCCCCAGGGTGGGCGTAGCCCTCCCACCCATAACCCCAGCACTAGAAGCTGCCCCATGCTTGCATGAGGCTTTGAGAGGACATCCAGACATGAACCGCAACAGGCCCTGGCAGCTCTGTCCCTCCTTCCCACCTCTCTTCATTTCCCTTATTTGCTTCTGTGCTTCCCTCTTTCCAAGCTCCTTCTTTCTTCTCTCTGCATCCTCCACTCTTTTCTTTTTCCCTTACCATCCCTTTTTTCCCCTTTCACTCAATAACCATTTTATAAGTACCTTCAAAATGCCTTGGGATGAAATGATGAGGAAGCACTGCAGCACCATCCTGGGCTGCTGAGGGAGCAGACTTAAGACCATCTAGTGAGTGTCCCTCTCAATCAATTTCAATCTGATTGCAAAAGTGAGCCATGAAGTTATCACTACTATTGTTGTTTACAGGATGGTGTGGGAGTCATTTACTGCATGTTATTGGCAAAAATAAAGAAAAGTAGGTGGGTAGGAGGGAATGGACAAGAGACAGGGAATAATTTAAATAATGCCAGACATTTTAGCCAGATTGCAAGAGTACCCATGTTGTGAGGAGCTTGAGATGCAATAGGAGATGGCTCAGTAGCATAAGCACCTGCCTGGCAAGCTCAAGGGCCTGAGTTCAATCCTTTGTTCCACCACAAAAAAGCAATGGGAATCTACTGTTCCAATCCTTATCTTACAGTGTCAGGCTGAATGTGGTTCTAGCATTTGAAAGTAATTAGTTTTTATTCTACATGCTAAAGATCTGGTGATAAGTTGAAGCAAGGATCATCTGTGATACTGTGCAGGGCCATCAGAACCTAGACTATCAATGGCTACTGCAGTTCCATTTAATCCATTTCATGGTCTTACAAAGGGCTGATTTTGACTTCACACATTTTTTTTAACCTTACACCCTGACTTGGGAAACACAACTGCTCAGAGTAAGACACTCCTGCATCATGGTTAAGATAAGTGTCTGCTAGGACGACTATATAACGGATAGTGGCTGTGCATCTGGAAATTGAACTAATCTCTGGGAGATAACTTGCAAGGACATCCTTTATAGGCAAGCCACCATCAATTAAAAATATTGACAAATGAACTTGTTAATTGCTAATTAGACCTCTAATGAGCTCAATAGCAGGTAAGAGGCAACAAAATAAGGTAGGAATAGGAAAGTGGCACTGACCTTTGAACTGGCCTCTGCTTAGAAAGAAAGAAAAACTTAGGTTGGATTCTGCACAAGGTCAGAAAAGCAGCCTCCAGCATATTAAAAAAAAAAATGGACCAAAATAAGAGCCCTCAAAATTAAAAATAGAATCCACTACCTATTGAAGCAGCTGCATCACCATGCAATCTGGACCTTCTCTCAATATTTCTTTTTTTAGGCCAGTGTATAAAATGCCTGTAATAGCCCCAGTGACATAGCATCCACTTCACTAGAGTCAGACATTTCTTATGTAGCATGACATCCTATCTTTCCCAGACATCACTGGATGGTAAGATGACACTGTTTTAATTGTCGGAAAGCATCACACTTGTATTTAAGGCCTAATGTTTTGTCACTTCGCTCTTTATCAAGACTTTGACTGAGAAAATCAGGACAATCCACTCCTGAAGTTTCAGCCTGTCATGCTCTGGATTTTGGGTTTCCTGAGTCAACACCTTCGAACAGTAGCTTGTGATTGCTTTCACTTGCTTCAGCTTCTTGAAAGCAGGTTGCACTGCGAGAGTGGCCTCCTGGTCCCCACAGGAGGACGATGGATGGGTGGGGAAGGACATCCAGCTGCCTGCCTCTCTTCTCTGTCATCATTCCCCAGATGACACTTGTCTGTGAATAAATAATGAATAAGCATATATTTGCTTCTGACTCCACAACCACAGGTAGAACATGACCCCCAAGAAGAAGTGTGACAGGGGACTGTGGCATCCCCTGTTTAAAATATCTCATTACTTAGAAATCAACAGATTTAAGTAACCACTTCCAAGTTTTTGTCTGAGCAGGTTTTTCAGTTTTAGGCAACAGAAACTAAAACCAAGGGAAACCTAAGCCTCCTAGTTTGATGACGAAACCAACTCTGGGGATCTTAGGCAGAAGAAGACCTACTGCAGGGCCTTCCTGGGTCCTAAGGAGGCTTCAGAGCTGCCCTTGGGGCCAGCAAGGCTCCAGTGCAAAGCTGGAATGTGGGACTCAGCGCAAATCACTGCTCGAGCAAGGACTGTGGCACCAGCGTCCCTTAGGGCTCTCGTCTCCCCGGGTGCGAGGGCCTGGGCTCCGAAACCTTCGTGTCCTGAGCTTCGGAAATACAGCTGTGCCGCAGCCTCGTCCAGCATTGTAACGTGCTTCACTGGTTAAGGACTGTTTTAAATTGCTTTTTTAAAGAACAAAGAAGAACTAAAATTTCATTTAAATTCCAGGTACATTTCATCTCAGTGTTGTATTTGCCATCAGTATTCTCAAACATTTATTTTGGTCAGTTCATAAGTTTGCACATAACTGAGCTGAAAAACTGCATTTGCTGGGAATAAATAAACCATTACTAATCCCTTGTCCAGATTTACAGTTCATTTATTGGTCTTTGAAATAAAACAAAAGTTTCTTCACAGACCCACTAGAAATAAAATTGCTTTCTAAAAGAATAAAAATCAACATTTACCACCCTTTATACATTTTCCAGTCTTTTTTTTAACAAACATTTATGAGCAGCTTTCTTATTTCTATATAATCTTCTGTTACGAAGCTGATTTTAAAAGTCAAAGAAAGAAATGCTTAAAAAAATGATTCACAAATACATTTTTATACGACATCGAGGCCTCCTCCCACCACATACGGAGTCCTGGGGGAGCGGAGCTGGTGACCCACCTTAGCTCGTACGAAAAGGAGAGAGTCGTGCTGCATTAAATCCGTAGGAAACACTGGCCCCGAGCGCCAGCCTTCCTGGGATCCCGCAGTGTGGTGCCAAGGGAAGCACTCGCCAGGGGTCGACTGTGCCTTCCCCTACATTCCTGCCCCTCTGGCAAGCAGCCCGAGGAAGGCGAGAGCTGCTGCTCTGTTCCCATCAGCTCCAGACTTAATTATTTACGAGTCATTTGGTGGACCGTCAGCATTTCATCTCTAACGAAGGCAATTATCAGTGTTTGAATAAATAATCATGCTTAATATCAGATAGGATAGAAAATGTATAAACTGTTCAAATTACCCTCTTTCTTACAAACATAATTTTTAAAATGCCAGGCACTGCCTATGACCTCATTGTAATCCATTCCCTTACTTTATCTTTACAGCTAGTGTTGAAATTGCCACAAAGCTAGCTAGATACACTATTGAATGGCTTCTGTAGAGATTAATGTCACGGAAGGAGCTTGGGTGCTTGTTAGATGTGAAGAGGCTTTCCCACACGTCTTTGCCCTCCATGGCAAGGAGAGAGAGGAGAGAAGGTCCCAGCAGATGTTCCCTGAGTGTCATAGTGCTATTTTTTTTTTCAGACCCAGGGATTGAGCTCAGACCCTTGCACTAGCCAGGGAAGCACTTATTCCACTGAGCCATCCCCCCCCTTTTATTGATACAGGGTCCCACTCTGCAGGTAGGACTCTTAGTGACCCTCCTGTCTCAGCACTTGGATTACAGCTGTGTGCCACCACTCCCAGTTTTGGGACCTGACCTGCACACCCTGGGTTCCAGAGCTCAGCATGGCATACAGTACAGAGGATCAAGCTCAGGACCTTGCAATTGTCAGGCAGGCCCTTAGACTGCCAGCCTATCTACACAGCCCAGAGTTATTTTTGAATACATGCACACCCAGCCACCTTCTACCCTTTATTCTTCATGACTTTTACGACTTTAAAAATGGACCATTACAAAGCGAAACAACACAACACAACACAGTGCAAATAACTTGGTGGCATCAGTCTCAGGAGAACTGAAAGGGAACTTTATTATCTAAGAACATATAAGACATAATAAAATAAGTGTTGATCCAAATACTAGATTTTATCAGCATATAGTCTTTGAATTTAACATATCTCTCAAAAATGAGGTTTCCAGAAGCTTGCCTTGTATGTGTGATTCTAAGAAACACATTCAGACATTTAGCCAGGTGTGGTGGTGACAGGCCTATAATCCCAGCACTGAGAGGCTGAGACAGAAGTTCAAGCCAAGCCTGCAGTCTTGCTGATTCACTGAGATTGTGTGTTAACATAAAAATCCAGAAACCATTCAAAGCCACTCCTTTGAGGCAGAGACCCTGTGTCATCCTCCCCATGCACTGACAAAGGACCAAGCTGGCTTGGGATTCACTTTGATTTCGTGTCTCCCACATTCCATTAAAAACTTGTCCATTTTCTCTTATTCTCACTCCATGTCTGCTCCCTTTTTCTGTGATTTCTCAGATGCAGACCCACTCCCTACTGCCCTGAAAGCTTGGTCTAACATCAGCTAAATGTTCTCTGCAGTGGATTGTGCTCCTTGGAAACGGAGATGATAGAGCAATCTAATGAATAAATAAAAGACCAGCTCAGCCCCGCAGGCCCTTGTGTTGCCTAGTATGATTTGAGTAAGTATGGCCCTGAAATGAAGCCTGAAACAGAACCGGTTTCCATTAAATGAGGAAAGGCTACTTTGGGGTAATTCCAGCCCTAGTAAGAGTATAATCATGTTGCCTACGTGTATTTACTTTTCTTCTTTGTCTTTCTATGATAAATGTACTCAATTCTAAGTTTAATATTGTTATTTGGAAGACATTAAAATGAATTTTATAAACCTTTTCTCTTTCTGCATTGCACTGGAGATATTTTTCTCTGACTATAACACACAGGCTGTTAGGGAGTCTGTGTATTTATATAATTATATTTGGGTTTCTAGCAGAACCCTCAAAGGACATCTATTGATTTAAAATAAATGGAATATTATTTTGTAAGCTTAAGGTAGGCTGGGAGGACTGACTGTCGTGGGCTGCTGAGTCGGGCTGGTACTGTCACAATAAGAACACAGTGATTTCATCTGCTCGGCTTTGTGGCTCTCTCATCAAAATTCTCCACTTCATCACATATTCCAGCATTGGGAGAGTAGGAAGAATTCCCTCCCGTCTTCCCACCAGTTTTGGCCCAGTGCCCAAGGTCTTTTTATTACCTTTATTTGGAAATTGACAATTCGTGGCTGTTTCTCTTTACTGATGCCAATGGCCAGCATAAAAGGGAATCCAAATGCGTTGTACACTGCAAAATAAGGAAGCAAACAGAGATCTGTTCACATGAAAGCCAACACATTAACACACAAGCATGTTTTCTGTGTGGGTATTTTATTGTGTGGAAATAATCTACTGCAGAGATAATGCAAATTGGAGAGTGGGGGAAAGGTGGAGAATTTTACAGATTTTCCAGCTGTCTTGGAATGAGCTAGGCATAGCCTCTGAAAGTCCATGGATGATGTGTTTTATGGGCTTCCCTTTCATCCTAATAAGATGATTTTGGTCCCGGATGTATTGGCTGCTATGGTATTGAGATGCTACTGCTAAAATAATGACAGGCCACTGAGTGAGCTCATCTGCATCTATCTCTGGAAAATGTTTATAAAATAATATCCTGTAAATAATAAACCTAAACACAGCTGGCTGACATACAGGGGAACCTCCAGTATAAAGTTAGCTGAGACATTAATGACCTCTGATACAACAGGATTAAAATACAGCAAAGAGAAAATTGACCAGCATGATTCTCTGTCTCTTGAGACTTTGGCCTGAGAGATTAACAGAGAAAGCAATTAGTAGGAGAGGGTCTAGTTGAAAGGTCTAATGGAGAAACCATTATAGGGCCAGACCATGATAAGTTACAGCTGGAAGGAAGCAATAAAGGCATAAATAATATGATCTATACGATAAAGTGATACCAGGAGAGCAGGAAGTTAGGACATACCAGTTGAAGAAAACATATGCCTGACGCAAAAGTTCTTGCTACCTCATGATCTTATGCTTCTGCTCTCCCTCCCTCTCTCCCTTCTTCCTTTCTTCTTTCCTTGCTTCTTTTTTTCTTCCCTCCTTCCCTTTCCCCCCACAAATATCTATTGACTATATACTGCAGACCAAGTGTCAGGCATGGATAAGGAAGACATACAGCTGTGCACATCCTGTTGGAGGTACATCAAATGAAGGTGGTGGAACAGCATATGGCCTTGCTCTGACTTTGGTCTCCTGAGTTTCTCAATGCCAAACGTGAAGACATGTTCTCCAGGGGCAGGATGTGAGTGTCCACGGTGTGGAAGGGCAAACCAACCAGATTTGGTCATTAGGGAGCAGCCCTGAGACACCCCAACAGCAGCCTCCTCGCACTCAGATTCCACCTTCCCAGTACTCTCTCCATGTAATTCTATACACATGCAGCTCTCCATCTGAGATAGGACACAGTAGCACATGCTCCCCGTGTCCTGCAAGGTCATAACATCTCCTTTAATAGGCACAAGAGGCTACGTCAGCCCCTGTGTACCAGGACTCAAAATCCTGGAAGAATTTACATTTGATAAATCTAGCGAGAGAGTAGAGGTGCATTTAGCATGTTAAAAATGTGTACCCCTCAATATCTGGTCTCTTTTAAAAAGATTCAAGCTATGGAAACTCAATGGCAAAAGTTCTTACCAATTGCTTTTTTTCTTATTTTTAATATTGGAAGAATAAGAGTAATTGTTTTAAGCATAATGAGCCTCTTACACCCATAAATCCACATTTTTAAGAGTGCTGAGTGAACCTAAAATTGCCCATTAGAGAAGACTATCTGTTTGGATATTAGCATGTTGGCCAACGCTTACCTGGATAGTGCAGTCCATCTGAGATGGAGGTGGTCCATCTGAGAACGTCAGATCTGCAGTTTTATGTTTAGCTGTTTTATTGGGTTTCAGTTTTCCAGTCAACTGGTTTTGATGTGGATACACATATTACTGGTTGGGCAGATAGCACAATCAATGAAAGTACTTTGCTAAAAAGAACACCAGTTACGAGGAGAATGGCATCTATTGGATACCACGTGTGGTGGATGCCAGCTGGTGGCCAACTTGTTACACCAGCTGAACTGAGCCAGCGTGGTGCTGGGTGCTTGGGTGGGAGGCCCACCCACGGGTTGCTGCCAGCAGCATAAGAGGCAGAATCGGAGACGCCGTTGAGAGCCTGTTAGGGAAGCTGTTGGCAGAAGCAGTTGGGGCTCTTGGAGGAGCTTGGTATGCTGACTTTTCTGGTCAAGTTGGTTGTTCTCATCCAAGGAGGAGCCCAGGACCTTTGCTGATGGGAGCTCAGCTGTTCATTGTCAGAGGAGCTGTGGACCTCTCTGTTGCTGAGGATGCCTGTTGCACTTTTAGGAGCTCTGGTCCTTTGGGCAGCGCTTCCTGGCTCCAGTGCAGATCCTCCACTGCGAGCACAGATCCTTCATCGATTGGCACAGACTTTCTAGCTCCCATCACTGATCACTGGGCCTTCCTGGCACAGATCTGTGGGGTGGGCCTGAGTGAGGCATTTTCATGGGCATTAAGCCTACAGCTGGACTCATAGGAGACATTACTATGGGCTCCCGGTCTTGAGTTGGACTCATTCAGGATGTTAGGATGCAGACTCTCAGCTGGATTCCTCAGTCTTTACTGTGCGGACAGATTTCCATGTTCTTTCTGTATGATTATTTGGGTGATTCATTATAAATTAGTCTTGAGAATTGTATCCTGTGTTGTATTGCTCACCTTGCAAAAACCCCAGCCATGACAGAGGTGTGCACCAATCATCTACCAGTGTGTGTGTGTGTGTGTGTGTGTGTGTAATTTGATCCCCTGAACAAACCCTAGATCCTTATATCCAGTACAGTGGTTATCTCCGTTTGTTTCATGAGTTGGTGTAAGACGGCTGTCTTGGTGTTTGCGTGAGGAAGATGGGTGTGACTGCACTGGTTACTCACTGTGCAGTTTGCCAAAAGCAGCAAAATTTTGCTGAGTTCTTTAGTTTGTGAACTGGATTTTTTTTTTTTTTTTTTTTTTTTTTTTTTTTTTTTTTTTTTTTTTTTTTTTTTTTTTTTTTTTTTTTTTTTTTTTTTTTTTGGCAGAACTGGGGATTGAACTCAGACCCTTGTGCTTGCCAGGGAAGTGCTTATTCCACTGAGCCATCTCTCCGGCCCCCATGAACTGGATTATTTCATCTATACTGACATGTTGTATATTGGTTGAGGACATGCATCTAAGAAGTAGTGGGAGTGGGCTTCTTGTTTTTGAGGCAAGGATTTTTTTTGTACCAGGAATTGAACTCAGGACCTCATACTTTCAGGGTAGGTGCTGTATCCCTGGCCTCTAAGGTAAAGTTTTGATTTAGAGGCTGAGTTCTCTGCCCTGTGTAGCTGCCTGCAGCAGTTGAATTTTCCCTTCTAGAAGCAACATTTCCAGTCTGACCCCCAGCACTCAAAACCAGGTCCTTACTTGGAAATAGGAACTTTGCACAGGTTATAATGAACAATCTCAAGATGAAGTCACCCTGTACATAGAGTAGCCCTAAGTCAAACATTCTACTTATATGAAGAGAAACACGCAGAGATGACAAGCGCAGAGCTCAAGGTGCTACTGCAGGCCTGGAAGTGCCTGAGGCTGTTGGAGAGCATGTCCCTGTCAACCCTTGATTTTCACCTTCTGGCCTATAGGACTGAAAGAAGAACCATTTATTTTGTTCTAAGTCACCAGTCTGTGGTACATTGCTATGGCAGGCTGAGAAAATGAGTACACTACCCATCAAACCAAAAACCAAAATACATTACCTGATCGAATAACAGAATGAACTACTTGAAAACTTAGTGAGCTGTAGCCAATCCTCTATGCCAAAGAAAAATCTTTACAAATACAGTTCTGCTACCAGATCTTACCAGATGAGTAAACCACAGTTGGGTATGGCATGTGGAAATGAAATGCTTTTCTAAAGTCCAGGGTGTGTTGAGATCCCAAACTCCAGACTCCTACTTTTTCTACTCACCTATGAGTTTTGCCCTAATGGCCTCATAAGAATCTAAAGCAATCTCATGGTGATGAAATTTGAACTCTGTGAGAGCTTCTTCATGAAGGTAGAGTAGAAGTAGGCATTGTAGAAGTTGAGCTAAAAAACTAAAAGGTACAATTAGGAGTCTCTACACTCCAGTGTCAGTTGCAAAGCCTCTCCCACAAGCTTGGAGGCTGTGGAGTGGGAGGTCTGTGTGTCAAGATTTTTCTCTTCTTTGCTTATCTCTGCCAGTTGGATGCATTGTTCTTTTAGGGAAACATGACTACTCTGAACTTCTCCACCTCTCTGCTTTTGCCCACGCTGTTCCTCCTCTTTGATTGACCCAGCCTCCCTGTCTGCATGTCAAATTCCTACACTTTGTAAAGCTGAGCTCAAACACCAACATTTTTGGCTCCTTCAGCCCTAGTATCTGTTTTCCCTAGCAATGGGAGGTCTCTGCACCTCCTGGATTTTCACTTAATGTCCACATGCTAGCACATGGTGAGTCCACATAGTTCTGCTGGGCCTTGTTTTCTCTGATCCCTTATTCACTTAGCCACACAGTTTTTAATATTTCATGAGTAAGCAAAAGTATACTATATAAGGATCTTAGAATTGGAAAACGAAAGGAAAAAGAAAAGACAGCTTTTAAGATGCCACAATCAGAAATTATATTCCCGAAGAAGAGAGATGGAAAATGAATAGCTAGTAGAGTAACAGAGCATTGGGTAATGCTGTTGTTTTTTTTTGTTGTTGTTTGTTTTTTGTTTTTTGGTGGAACCAGGGATTGAACTCAGGCCTTTGTGCTTGCCAGCGAAGCCCTTATTCTACTGAGCCATCTTCCTGGCCCTATGCTGTTATTTTTGTTAGTGCCCATCTGCAGCGTCTAACATCTGCACTCCTTGTGTGAAGTTGGCACACGTGGACACACACCCTAATTCCTGTGCTTCCCCTTCCCCTTCCCTCCCTAAATCCTCTCTGATCTCTTTCCCTCTTGACAAACTTCCTATGATCTATCTCCTATTTTGATTTCTATTTAAACTTTGGGTATCTCGAAGAAGAGAACCAAGCCAGTATCTAAGCTTGTGTGTCTGATTTATTTCACCTAATGCTGCGGTCTCAAAGTGCAGCCCTTGGCCTACAAATGAGTTGAACTTAATTTTCTTTATGGCAGATAGTACTCCATGGTGTGTAAATACCACATGATATTACCCGTCCATCTGTGGGTGGACATATAGGCCATGCTCAAGATTTAACTCTCATGAACTGTGATGCTATAGACATAGGCCTATGTATCACTGTACTATGAAGTTCTTAACTCTTTTGAGAAGATACCTAGAAAGAAAATAGGTAAGTCAAATGGAACTTCAAATTTTAGGTTCTTAAACTTTTTTTTTTTTAAAAAGTGCAAATTAGAATTAAAACAGAAAAAAATACAGGTGATTCAGAATTTCATTTAACAAAGTAATATGAATTTCACAGTATTTGTTGTAATACATAGCATTGTCTTCTAACCAGTTATTTATATTACCAGTTATATGCACATAAAACTGGAAGAAGAAAGAAAAAAGAAAGAAATTTATAAGAAATTAAGAAGAGAAAAAGTACAACAATTGAATAAAGGAGACAAAACAAACTAAGCATTAACTGCTCCTTTACAAGACCACCTGAAATGCACCGTACAGTTGTTTAAACCATCCTGCTTATATACATAGATAAATCTCTTTCCCCCACTCCTCCTGCCCTTCTTAACTCAGTAATGCTTTCCTTTTGAATAAGTTCATTCCCATTTCCAGCATGTGTTGCACACTTCAGAGTCCATTTTTCTCTTTCATTTTCTCACACTAAGGAGACAATATGATGTTTGCATAGTGCAGATTTGATTTATTTCACTTAAGAATATGTTCTCTAGGAGTCAGGGAGATGGCTCAGTAGAATAAGTGCTTCCATGGCAAGTGCAAGGACCTGAGTTCAATCCCTGGTTCCACCAAAAAAAAAAAAAAAAAAAAAAAAAATGTTCTCTAGTTGCATCTAATTGTGACAAAAGACTCAAATTTGTCCAGTTTTATGGCTGAATAATACTCCATTGTGTAAAAATACCACATCTTCTCTCTCCGTTCTTCAGTTGACAGCATCTGGGTTGTTTCCAGGATTTAGCTAGGACAAATTGTGCTGCTATAAACATGGGCACACATGTATTACTGTGGTGTGAAGTTCTCAGTTCTTCCGAAACAATACCCAGGAGTGGGAGAGCCGGATTGAATGGGACCCCCAATCCTAGCTTCTTAAAGAGTCTCCACACTGATTTCCATAGTGGTTGTACCCACAGTGGAGAAGGCTTCCTTTTCTCCACAGTCTCTCCAGCATTTGGAGAGACTGACCTCTTGATGTTAGGCATTCTTCCTGGTGTTAGATGGAACCTCTGTGTTGTTTTAATTTGCATTTCTTGAATGACTAATCATGTTGGTTTTTGAAGAATCTCTACATTAATTTCCATAGTGTTTATACTACTTAATAGTCCCACTAACCAGTGTGCAAGAGTTTTAATTTGCATTTCCCTGATGGTCAGTGACGTTGAGCATGTCTTCATTTATTTATTGGCCATCATAGGCCATCACCTTTCTGTGAATGATGCCATGCCTTGCCCATTTTTTGTTTGGATCGTTCATTTTCACGAGTCTATTTTTTTTCTGGTTCTTTACACATTCCCAATGTTAGTCCTCTGCTTGAAGAATAGCTAGAAAATTATGTATATGTGTATGTATGCATGTATTCTCCTACTACAAGTTCCTAATCTTTCTTGTGAGACCAGGGTTCTGTTCGAAGAGTTCTTGCTTGTGCCTATTATTTAAAGTTTTACCTATGTTATATTCCAGGAGATTAAGTGCTTCTAGTTTAACATGTATTTCTTTGATCCATTTTGATTTCACTTTAATACATGGTGAAAGATATTTGTCTGAATACAGTTATTTGTACATGAATGGCAGTTTCCCTAGAACCATTTACTAAAGAAGTTATCTTTCCCCCAACAGGTTGTTGGCCCCTTTGTCAAAGATCAAATAGTTGAATGCTCCTGGGATTGTTTCTGTATCCTCTGTTCACCTCTACTGATCCTCATGTCTATTTTTGTTCCAGTACTGTGTTGTTTCCTCTCTCTCTCTCTCTCTCTCTCTCTCTCTCTCTCTCATCACTCGGCTTTGTAACATAACTTCGAGTCTAGGATTATGATGCTTCTTGGTTTGCTCTTCCTACTCAGTATTGCCTTTGATACTCTGGATCTTTTCTAGTTTCATACAAAATTCTGGAGCATTTTCTCTAGCTGTGTGAAGAATGCTATTGGCATTTTGATTGGGAGTGCATTATATCTTGTATCTCAATTTTGGTATTAGCTATTTGGACTATGTTAGTCAGCCTGTCCAGGAACATAGGATATCTTTCCAATTTCCATTGTATTCTTTAATCTCGTATTTCAGAGTACTTCAATTTTTGTTGTGGACCTGTTTCATTTTTAAATTAGGGTAATTCTTAAGTATTTCATTTTTCTTTTTGCTATTTTGAATGTTATTTTTTTCCTAATTTTCTTCTCAGTGAGTTTGCTCCGATGTACAAGAACACTATTGATTTTGCATGTTGATTTTTTTAACTTGCCACATCATTGAGGTTGCTCATTAATTCTAGGAGTCTTTTTGATGGATTTTCCTGGGTTTTCTATGTAGAAATGTCATCTGAAAATGAAAAATATGACTCATTCCTTTCCTCCACACATCTCTTTTATTTCTCTTCTTACCTAACTGCTCTGGATAATGTTTTTAAGTATAAATATGTTGAATGAGAGATGGTAGAAGAAATTCTTGTCTTGTTCCTAACTTAGAAGGAAAATATTTCTGCTTTTTCCCATCTAATATAATGTTGGCAATAGGTTTTCCATAAACGGTTTTATCAGATTGAGATACCAGTTTTCTTCAGATGTTTAGCATGAATACCTTTTTGGATTTTGTCAAAGGATTATCTGTCACTTGATATGATGTGATTTTTGTGTGATTTTGCTTTTGGTTGTATTTATGGTACATATTGTACTTACTGGTTTGTATTTGTTAAATCATTCTTGCATTCTTGAGATGAAGCCTACAGTGTTTTTGTTATCTTGTTGATCTCTGTTTACCAAAATTTTCTGAGGATTTTGACATCTATGTTCATTAAAGAGATTGATCTGTAGTTTTCTTTTGGGGTTGGATCCTTGTCTGGTTTTTTAAATCAGGGTAACGGTAGCTTTCAGGAATGATATTGGGAGTACTTCTTCCATTCAATTTCCCTACAGTTGTAAAGACTATTTATGGTGGGTCTTCTGTGAAGTTTTCGCAAAATTCAGTAGTGACCTGGGCTGCAGTAGGAGTGTCAGCCTGGGCTTTAGTTTTTGTTTTTAAATTTATGCTTCAATTTATGCTTCCCTCTGTTATTGGACTATTCCAGGTTTGTCTTAATTACTTTTCTCATTGCTAAGACAAAATACCCAATACCCAAATTTAAAGGAAGAAAGGTTTACTTGGCTCACAGTGGGTAGAGATTTCAATCCATAGTTATCTGGTTTCAAATCAGGGGGGTGTGACAAAGGGGCACTGGAGAGGACAAAAGGTCCATGACAATGCGGGCAGGCAGGCAGGCGGGCTGGCGGGCAGGCCCAGCAGCAGCAGTCGTCCCTTCATATCTTACCCAGGTCACAAGCCTATTGATTAGAGCGACTCACATCAGTGACGGGTCTTCCATTAGCCACACCCATAACTATGCTAAACCGATTTAGTTATCACACCCACAACCCCAGTATTTGCTATTATTTATATTCCAGATCTAGCCACCTCCCAAAAGCCCCACCTATGAGTGAGTGAGGCTTTTCAGGGATGTCTAGGCATAAGCGATAACAAGATTTTACAATCTTTTTGGTTCCGTTTTGGTAAGTCACATGCACTTGGAAACCTATCAGTTTGTTCTGAATTCTCAAATTTATTGGTGCAAAGATTTACGCAGTGTTTTTTATTTATTTACCTTTAATTTTGAGGCGTGTCCCTTGTGATTACAACTTTTTCAATTCTAATTGGAGTGACTTGAGCCTTTTCTTTCCTTTTTTGGTTAGATTGGTTAAAGATTTTTAAAAATTATTTTAAAGAACTTTAATTCATTGGTTGCATTTTTTTTTTTAAAGAGGACAATATAAAACTAACAGTAAACAGAATTTCAAAACAGGTTAGTAGGAGACTTGCAATAATGAATACGTTATATGTTCTCTTCGTTAGTAGTTCTCTAGAGTACACAATATAGACACAATAACTTATACAAACAATATTAACATAAATATTTCTTTTCCATGAACTAAGAGAAACTAGCCTATAACAATCTGAGCTATCTTGTAGATATATATTTAACTTTTTCTTTGTTCATTTCCCCTTGCCCTCAACTCACTTTATCTTTTTTTTTGAATAGTTTCCTCCCAATTCACTGTATCTATTGCATATTTTATATTTTACTTACTTATTCAGGTTCTTGCACTAGTGTGACAACACGTTATCTACACATCTGGATCTGACTTATTTCTCTGAGTTTGGTCCTCAGTTGCACCCATTTACTTATGGAAGTGCCAAGGTCATCCTTCCTCATGGCTGAGTAGTACTATTAATATATTTTAAAAAGTCATCATTTTACCCATTCCCTGGTTGATGTTTATTTGAGCTGTTTATAACATTTAGCTATGACAAATTGTGCTGCTGTAAACACGGGTACGTATACATCGATGTGGGATGAAGTTTTTAATTCTGGGAAGATAGCTAGAAGGAGAATATCTGGGCTGAATGGGACCTCCACTCCTAGCTTTTAAGGAATTCTCCACACAGTGTCTGCACCGGCCTATGTCTCCCTCCAAAGTGGACAAGGGGCTCCTTTGCTTCGTAGCACCACCAGCATTTGTTATCAGTGAATTTTTGATGATAGCCATTCTTTCTGTGGGGAGATAAAAATCTACAAGAGTTGTTTTAATCTGCATCTCACAGATGACCAATGATGTTGAACATTTTTTCATAAAGTTATTTGCCATTTGTTTTTCTTCTCTGAAAAGTGTGTAATCAGATGTCCAGTTTTCATTGAGTCTTTGAATTTGGGGGTCCAATATTGTCCAATTCTTTATATGTTTTAGACATAATTTCTTTGTCTGAGGAACAACTGGCTATGATTTTTTCTCACTCTGTAGGTTGTCTTTTCACTCTGTTGCTGATTTATTTTGTTGTGCAAAAAGGTTTTAATAAAGTGAGATTCCACTTGTTGAATAGTTTTGTACTATTTCCCTTTAAGTCTGAATTTTGTTCATGAAGTCTACAACTATGTTTTTGAGAGTTCTACATACTTTCTCTTTCAATAAATTTAGTGTTATTATTTTAATATCTATATCTTTGATCCATTTACACTTTAGCTTGGTGCATAGTGATAGACATTGGTCTAGTTTTATTCATTATGTGAAAAACCAGGTTTCCCAGCACCATTTATTGAAGAAATTACTTTTCTTCCAGTGAACATATGTGGCTCCTTTGTCAAAGATAAGGTAAATAAATGTGTTTGGGGTTGCAGTTGCAGCTTCTCTTCTGTTCCACAGATCCTCAGGCTCCTTTGTTTGCCAGGACCATGCCAATTTTATCATTATAGCTTTGTACTGTAATTTCAGGTCTAAGATTATGATGTCCCCTAATTTGCTTTGTTGACCAGAATTACTTGTACAATTCTAGATCTCTCCCATTTCCAAGTGAATTTTAAGAGTGTTTTTTTTTTTTTCTAGATCTGTGGGTTATACTAATACCACTTTGAGTGGGATTGTATTAAATCTGTGTAGAAGTTTGGGGAGTATAATAATTTTCACTATGTGGATTCTTATATAAAAGAAGGGGATGTTTTTCCATTTTCTGGTATCCTCTTCAATATCCTTTTTAAAGGGACTATAATTTTCATTGTAGGAAAGAAAAACACAAATTCAAGCAATGAGGAATGAAAAGGAGGAAATCACAGTGGATTCCATAGAAATTCAGGCCATCAATTTGTACAATGAGAACCTATATTCTAATAAAATGGAAAATACAGACAAAATGGACAGATTCTTAGACACAACTGAATTGCCAAAACTGAATCTTAAAGTTATAAAAATTTGAAGAAACTTGATTTAGCCAATTAATTTCAAAATATAATTAAAAAATCTATCAAAGAAGAAAATTCTTGCCCCTGACTGATTGATTCAGTATTGAATTCTACAAGACATTTAGAGAAGGACTAATTCCATTAATTCTGAAACTTTTTAAAAATTTAAAAGGAAACAGTACTACAAAATCATTTCTGGAAGCAAGTATTACCTCGATTTCCAAACCAGAGAAAAATGCAACCAAAACAGAAAACTACAGGCAATACTCATAATGAACATAGATGGAAAAATCCTTAATAAGGTACTGGCATATAGAAAACACCAAATCATCAGTACTACACATCATGACCAAGTAGGATTCATCCCATTGATTCAAGGATGATTCAACATATGCAGATCAATAAATTCAATACACACTATCAATAGAATGAAAGACAAAAAATCACATAATATTCTCAATAGATACAGAAAAGGATTTGATAAAGTCTAACACCCATTCATGGTAAAAGCTACATAAAGTTGGAATAGATGGTCTTTATCTCAATCTTATAAAAGTCATATATGAAAAAGCAACAGCTAACACCATACTGAATGTTCAAAAACTGAAAGCTTTTACTTTAAAATCAGGAACAACTAGGCCTGGAAATAGCGCAGTAGAATAAGCATCTCCCTGGCAAGCGCAAGGGCCTGAGTTCAATCTCTGGTTCCACAATAAATAAATAAATGAATAAATAAATAGGAGCAAAACAAAGATATCCATTTTTACCGCTCCTACTCAACATAATTCTGGAAGCATTAGCCAGGGCACTTACACAAGAAATAAAACAGAAGAAGTTAAATTATTACTATTATTTGCACATAGCATGATCCTTGACACAGAAGGCCCCCAATACTACACCAAAATAATTGTAGATTTAATGTACAAATTCATCAGTGTAGTGGGATACAAAGTTAACACTAACAAATCAATAGCATTCATGTACACAAACAACAAAGTCATGGAGGGAAGAGTTAAGGTAAGCACTCCCTGTAAAATAACATCTAAAACCATGAAATGCTTAGGAAGCCATCCAACAAAGAATGTAAAGAGTTGTTGCATTTTTGGTCTCAGCGTCATTGCTTTCTGCTCTGAACTTTGTGATTCCTTTCTTTTGCTACCTTTGGATTTTGATTGTTCTTGTTTTGAAAGACCTTGACCTGAATTGTTAGACTATATATTTGGGTTCACCCTGCTTTTGTGATGCAAGCATTCATGCTGCCATACACTTCCTTCTTTGTGTTGTTTTCATTGTCTCATACCTTCTGGTATATTGCATTTGTATTATTGGCTAGTTCTTGAAGTTGTCTTATTTTTTTCTTTCACTTCTTCTTAACCTGCTGTTCATTTGAGTGTGTGTTCTTAAGTTTCCAAGCACTAGCATGCAATAGCATGGGAGATGTTGAACACTGCCGTTGTAGCCAGAGCTCCACTTCCTGGAATTCCTTCTCCACTCTCATGTCTGAGACAATTAAACTATTTCTTGACAGTCAGGTGGAACTTGGAATAAAATTAGAGAGTCTGAAAATATTGAGTTCAAAACGTAGACAACTTTCTTATAACAACTTCCAGAGTGTAGAATGACAAGCAAGTGCCTTACCTAATTTGGAAATTCTCTTCATTGCTATAAAGAGTCTGGATTTAAAATTGGACTGCTTGTCAACGTATGGGAATAGGTTGACTCATGTGAAATTCTGTTATAATAGAATCTGAATCTTGAGTTCTATATTTAGCCCCACCCAAACTCATTCTTTTTGTTTCTAATGCATATAACCCAACTTAGCAACTGGTAATTACTGGGTAGAATAAAACACATCCAGGCTTTTTCCTAGATTGCAAGAAGGGCTGTGTCTATAGAACTGTATTCTCTGCTAATGAATTTTAGGGGAGAAAATTGAATATGCATGTGTCACTTACACTAAGGAGCCTGTAGCGCTCTGTTATGTAGGAAGGACCATGTGCTGGGGGCAAACCTAGAAGGCAACTGTGCTCCCTCGCTGAGCTGTTAGATTAAATGAAATGCACCAGACAGTGGAATATACACACAGGTTCAGTGCTTCTTATCGAAATGCTAGGGACCAGAAGTCTTTCATATTGTGTATATAGTTTTTGAATTTTTTGGATATTTGTGTGTTCATAATGAGAAAGCACAGAAATGGCTCCCCTGCATAAGCATGAAATCCATTTATGTTTCATATATGCATTATGCAAGCAGCCTGAAATTGATTTTAGAGGTATTTTTAATGTGCCTGCATTATAATTGAACCCCATCACATGAAGTTGGCTGAGAAATTTTGCACTTCTAGTGTTGGAATGGCCCCAAAACTATTTTAGACTTTGGGGCATTTTTTCCATTTTTAAATTAAGGATTCTTAACCTATAACAGTGGCAGTAATTATGTCTTTTATTGGTACTGTATAATGCATTAGGTTATCTTCAGTACATTGTGTTTATTTGCTTTATTTTATAGCTATTTAAACTCAATTACTAGAGTTATTGGAAATTGAACCCCAGAAAAGTTAAAAACTAGTCCAACTATACATAATACATGAAAATCCAGGGCTGGGGAGATAGCTTGGCAGTCCAAGAGCCTGCTGGGCAAGCACAAGGACCCCGGGGTTCAAATCCCAGCACCATATGCAGAGCCGGCCACCAAAACTGGGTGTGACGTCACGCGCCTGTAATCCCAGGGCTGGGGAGGCTAGCACAGGATCGCTATGAGTCTGAGCTACTTAACAAGACCCTGAAACAAATAAGTAAAAATAAACAAAAGATTTTTGTTTTAAAGTGAAAATAATAAAACTCAAGAATCAAGTCACAGCAGCCTGCTAACTTGCAAAAATATAGTTTCGAGATTTTACACTAGAAGTCAGCCCCTTTGGGGCCCCATTCTGGTCACTGGTTAAGTTGTGCAGCATTAGTGATGCCCAAATATGTGAATTTCTCATCTTTAACACGAGCAGACTTATTCTCTATCCAACTATGTGATAAGGTAAGGAATTACTTAGGATAGCTGTGTGTACTTGTCAATTTCAAATAATATTAGTGAGCATGTTTCATGTAATTTAGAAGGGCTATTTAAATGCAGAGATGTTAAGTGTTATGCTTCCCAAAGAACCCTATGCAGGGCGAGAAACTGAGAGACAAATCCATGCCAAGGCATTTTAGCTCAGGGAAACATAAGTTGCTCTGCCTTTGGTGGCAATGACTGACGTGGTCTCCAGTGAGATTCCTTGATTGATCAATCAATGGTGAGGACCCTGGACTCAGGCTCCTGAGATCACTCTTCACAGGTGTGACTCTAACATGCCTGCTGGAACATGATTTGCTTAGTTAGGGCAAAAGCCAAGGTAATGGCATGCTCTTTCTATGGAAGACACTTTCTTAAGTGAGAAGAGGTAATGTGAGCCTCCCATTGACACAGGGAGCAAAAAATGGTGCTGGGTGGATGACCTCCAGATGATAGAAGGGGAAACTGATCTCCCAACATAAAAAGTAACTGGAATGAGTTAGTGCTTTCTAAAACCGAAGAATGAAGTTTAGGAACAAATGGAGGTTATGAGCAGAATATATTCATGCGGGGAGAGAGATAGAAAACTCCTGTGCTAGACAGGGATAGGAGGAGGGCCCAAATGGGTAGTCCCAAGGAAGCTGTCTCTTTCAGGGACTTTTATAGAGGAAAACCATGCAGTGAGGTGGGTCTAACATGGTAGAGAAGATATGGGAACTCACTTAGGTGGACCTGAGATGGAAAAAAACTATGGTCAACCAATGAGATTACATACACCATTGCTCAGGTAAAATTGATTAAATTCACAACCAAATGGGGAATCAAGTCCAGTAGCAAGCAGATATGAATATAGGATAGGGTCTCTTCATGTTGGGGGTTGGGCTTGTGACTCACTTGGGCTCTTTCAAGGTGATTGATACCTATTTAGAATGTCAATCCCTGATGCCCATCCCTAGGAAAGTATTCAGCTGTGTTTCCTCTTTTGTCTTGGTCTTGAGATGTGGCCCATATGGGGATTTCATCTCTTCCAAGTTGCAAAGCCACCTTGTCTTCCACCTTGTCTCCTCGAGGGCCCAGCCCTGTCTGACTGCCTGTAATGTTTTTGTCTAATTCAACGGCCTCTAACATCACAATTAATCTACACGGACTGTCCTTCAGGGAGCTCATGACCTAGGTGACCTTTTCTCCTTCTTCAGTCATAGCACTCTTCCTCTTCTCTACTCTAGCCACTGATTCTCTTCTTCCCTTTTTCCCGTAGGACCCTTGCCCATGCAAATCTCACTGCTCTGCACATTCTTGGTTCTGTTCTCTCCCCTTTCTTCCAGTTAACTTAGCTCATCTGTCTCTTCCTCCTGGCCACTTTTATGAGATCACTTGATGGAGATGACTGTGAAGAGGCTCTGGGCAGTATTTAAAATTAGCCAACTGGCATTCCATGAGGACTTGGCAGTCAGTCCAGGGCCTAGGCCCCTTGTCTGCACATGGGCAGGGGGCCAATAGTGAGTAAATTTCTCTGAGTCGCTGTTCCCAGCTGAGGTCTGCAATGGCCTGTGCTGCAAGGAAACCTCAAAGGACAAGACAAGGCCACAGCTGAGGACGTCTGGCTCCAACCTCAATTAACTAAACAAAGACTGTAGCTGCAGGCATCTCACTCCTGTGGTGAAGGCCTTCTTGGAGATAACAGAGTTCTCCTAAATGAACATTATATGTCACTTGAACAAGTCCTTGAATTAACTCTCAAGGTCTTGCTTAGATTCCTGTGCTTTCTTCAGTATCCAGCTCTTTTGTTTGATAACTAAATTAGTACAGGTTATCCAGAGAAATTCTTAGTTTCCAGAGAATCTTGAATTCTGTTAGAGAGTTTTGATCCTCCTGGAGCTCTAAAATCATACAACATTTTTATTTAAGCCTTCAGGGTTCACTCCTTTGAGAGAATGTTGGCCTGTTCAGTCTGTTATAACTCAGTGCTACTATTAACCCATTAATCACCTCCCCTGTTTATGAGTTTCTGTTGGATCTGGCAAATGATTCCATAGCTCTCAAATTAGCTGCCAACATCAATCAGTGTGGTTAGCTGACTGATTTTTTTCTGGTTTTCACTAAGCTGAATGTCTTAATAGCCTTATCAAAAGTTCAGGCCCTCCATAGTCAATAAGTATGTGTCAAATGGATGGATGGATAGATGAATGGATGGATGGATGGATGGATGGATGGATGAGTGGATTGGGTGGGTGGGTGGATGGATGGATGGATGGATGGATGGATGGATGGATGGATGGATGGATGAGTGGGTGGGTGGGTGGGTGG
>PVKA01022082.1:0-37661 GCA_004027165.1 Ctenomys sociabilis
AAAACTAAACAAAAATGGGATACAAATGAAGGACCATTTTGATTCTGTATATACAAAATAGTTAAAATAGACATATAGCTACTTTCTCTTAATTCAATGAGAAGAAATATTTATACTAATAGTGCTTGGAGAGGATATCATGTCTGCATCTTGTGCAATGAATGACTACTACAAAGACAACAATATGCAATGTATTAATTGTTGTAACTCTCCTACCAACCCGTTTTGAACCTGTCTCATTGCTATTTTCTCAATAAATTAATAAAATAATAAAATAAAAACCTAAAAAAATAACTTTTTTCACAAAAAAAAGAAGAATTGTCAAATTAGTGCTCTTGTTCCTAGTGTTGTTTTCCCTATATTAACACTTGTTTTTGTTTTGGCTTATTTGTGTTTTTGTTTGTTTTGTTTCATTTGTTTGTTGACACAGGGTCTTGCTCTCAGTCCCGACTCCTAGTGGTGCTCCCTTCTCAGCATCCCCAGCACTGGAGTTACAGGCAGGGTGAGCATCACCACAGCTGGTGTCAGGCAGCCCTGCTTACCCCCAGGGTTCAAGGGCAGGCACAGCATGTGGTACCAGGGATCGAACTTAGCTCAGATCTTTGCACTCACCAGGCAGCCGCTTAGACTGCCACAGCATTATGTTAACATTATGAAAACTTTGATTTTTAAAAAATTTTACCACTGTATATGAGTAGAGTTTTATAACTTTCTTTGTATTTGTGTTACAGGGTATTGAACCTAGGACCTTTGCACTGAGCTATATTTCCAGTTCTTTTCTCTTCTTTCTTTCTGTCCATCTTGCCTTCTCTTTCTTTCTCTTGAAACATAGTCTCCAGATATATTCTTTTTAAGTTGTTCAATTGTACTGGGATTATAGGCCTGGGAAGGTTTTATTTCCCTTAATTTTAATTTATTTTTATTTTTTGCTGTACTAGGGATTGAACTTAGGTCCTCACACTTTGGATCAAACTCAGGACCTTACGCTTGCCAGGCAGGCCCTTAAGCCACTGAGTGATCTCCCCAGTCCAGGCATGGGAACTTAATACAAGATTCTACATTCAACAACTTCTTGTTATTTATTATATTTATTAAGTTTATATTTATTATATTAAGTTGTGAAACTAAAATCATAAGAGCTTTATAGTTGAATTCAAAACACACAAATACTTGAAAATTGTTGCCCTGATCACCATTGTGAAATAATAAGTAGACATGTTCCAATTACCTCTTAGCCCTCTTTCTGTATTGACTACCACGAGAATTTGTAACTTGCTATATTCGAATAGTTGCATCATAGATTGTTGCTTAACAACAATTATGATATTCCAATTGATAATTAGATATTCCAATTAGAAAAAGAATATAAAACGAGCAAAAGAAAATTAGAATGGAAAGAAAAATAACAAGAGAAATTATAAAATGGTGGAAAATATTGAGCAATGATATTTTTGTCATTAAATGTGCCATCTAATTTGGAAATGTTTGTACATAATTAAAACTTCAGTTGAAAAGGGCCAGCCAAATAGTTCAGCAGATTAAAGCATCTGCTTAGGCAGACGCAGGATCCAGGGTTCAGTCTCCAGCATGCTGTGTAGGCCCCACCTCCGAGTTGCACTGAGAAGGCCAAGGAGACTGAGCAGGGTGGCACGAGCCTATAATCCCAGCCCTTGGGAGGCTGTAAACAGGTGGGTCACTACGAGTCCAACCTAGTAATTAGACCCTATAGACCTGGTAGACCCTTCCCTAAAATAGAAAAAAAAAAAAAAAGAAAAGAAAACCTTCAGTTGGAAATTTTCTACTTCTTGGAGAAGTTTTTGTGTAAGTTTCCTCATAATTTGTTCTCTAAAAGTTGCTGCGAAGTAACCTTTGGGGAAGCAAAAGTTGCTGAGTGGCACTTTTCTCTTTTATTGGAGCATTTCCGTACGAACAAAGTAAATTAGAATTTACTCCACAATAATGGATAAAATAGATACACTTTGATCCAGAGGGAGTGGAAGATATACTGCATTATCCCCATATGCTCTTTGGAAACTATATTTTTCACTTTAGTATTCAAACAAAGAGTAATTTGTGAAGGCTGCATGCTCTGCAGAGTCATTTTGTCAAATTGCTGAGGCTTGCTGATTTCTTCCAGGATTGTCTGGGCTGCCACGCCGTTCAGGACACGTCCAGAGGGCAGTTCACTTGAAAGCACTTTTGGGGAAACATTTATCTGAATATCAATTCCCTGTCATCTTACATACTAGCTATGTAAATCATTAAAACAATTGTAAGACTAGAGTCATTTTTGAGGTGTATTTACATTTGTGCTTTATTTGACTATAGTAAGTAAAGGACTTCCAACAAAAGCAATAATCTACTAAATCTTGTATTATTTGGACACCGCTTCTTGAGTTATCTTATAAATCTGTCTTATAAGCGTCTTCTTTAAGATGTAGCATAAAATCCCACATATTTTGGGTGGCTTAGTAAAAAAAGAAAAACAACAATATCTATTGTGCATCATTTTGATTTGACAGAGAAAAAATTTCCTAAAACGTTAAATATTTTCCATAATTACTTATGCAATTGCTATTTGTGACAAAGGCAGTCTTTTATAAAATTTCATATGTTCAGTAAAAGTCCAGTTTACTTAAAACCTAAATTCATTTTTGACTCAATGTCAATCAAAACCCTGGAATGCTAATAGTGGGCAAAAAGAGCCTTTGAAGCAATTGTACACAGCAATATTGGTTGGGTATTCTGACCTTGATCAAGTGACATAGCCTGTATCAATTTCCTCACTTGTAAAACAGAATTTTGATATAGATTAATGCAGATAACTAAATAAATTACTATTCATTTTAATTTTTAAGCACAAGGGGTGTCTTGCATACCATACTCAACATGTCAATTATTGTAATGTATTGCTAAGAAATGTAACACATTACTCCAGAGCTGGCCTACTTACAGCAACAAAAATCTCTTACTTTATTCATAGACCAGCAAATTGAAATGACATCAACAGTATCTCCATGTTTTTGTATTTCACTCTCATTTGAGGCATATAGGATATGCTATCATATACTGCTTCAATGTGATTGAAATTTCTTTTTTTTTTAGGGAAGGGTCTACAGGGTGTTCAATGTTTCACTAATAGAATGGACATGTAGTGATCTACCTGTGTACAGCTTCCCAAGAAGTGGGATTATAGGAGTGCTCCACCATGCCGAACCTGTATTGCTGGCTCAGTGTGCCCTTGGAGTAGGGCCAGCCGTACAGGCCTAGGGATCGAACCCCCAGCCCCTGTGCTTGCTTGCAGGTGCTTTAATCTGCTGAGCTACTTGGAAAACCCTGAAATTTCTAAGATGTTCAGAAGTTTCTTTAATTCCTATAATTTCACTGAAATCATTACCATAAATATCTTATTCTACAAACCTCCTCTGATTATCTTATCATACTTGTATGCCAATCATTTAATTTGTTCTCTATTTTTATAAACTTACTTTGTTATTTTCACCTCTCTAGCATTATCTCTGCTAATTCTGTAGGGGTCTTTTTTATTACTGTTCTGTTGATTCTTCACTTCCATAAAAAGTTGTACCAGTTCTTTAACTCTTCAGTTATTTATAAACTTTTAATATTCCTCATGAGAAATGTTTATGACATTATTTTCATATGAAGAAACCTTAGCTACATTTTGTTTAAAATTTATGCTTTCTCCACACTTTCTATTTCTCAATTCAATAAGTTTGAACTGTTGTTATAGCTTTCTGTATCTTCCAATAAATAGTTTACGTTTTTATACTTTTGGATACTGAGTTTGATTTTTGTAAGAGCTTATTTCCTGTAGAATACTGCATGTGCTCTAGAATGACCCTTTTCTCCATTTGGGAATCAGCGGTCATATCATCTTAATTAAGAGTTCCACTAAAATGAGAACATTATACAATTTTCTATGTTATAAACAACATTGCAGACTAATTTTTATGTTACTTTTTTGCCATATTATAAGCAAGAAGAGGATGTTGGTTACCCTTGCAGTACTGGGCATCTTATTGATAAGGCAGCATTACCCAGAAGGCTCCAAGTAGTCCTTCTTGCATTAAAGGCTAATTCATCCTTTAGAGATAAATACTGTCAGCTGCTAGCTTTATCTTCTAAGATGCTAGATGCCCCATAGTGTGCAAATGTTCTCTGATATCCAGGGGTCTGTTTTAAATTTTTTCGCATACAAATTTTTATGTTTAACATTTATAATATTAGCTCCAGTGCAGTGTTTTGTATATGTGGTAGAGGTAGGAAATACTTTACTTGTAATTTTGTTTCAAATTTTTATAAATGTATTTCTATTGTTAATTTTATCTTTTCAAATTAATATGAGTAGAGTCAAAATATTAACATAAATAATCAAGGACATTTTAACTTAATGAAATGAGTGTGGAATTAGAGGCTACAGGAAGGAAATAATGATTGATAGTTCTGGAACAAGGCAGAATCTGAGTTCGAAAACCATATCTACAACAAAAAGCCTGATCTGCTTTGTACTGTCCCTTTAAAACTATCTTGCAGTAATTTTCAGCATTACCTTAACCACCTCGTCTATTCATTTGTTTGCATGTTGTCTGTTATTCTTTGCTCATTGCTGGGACAAATACCTAACACCCAAGATGAAGGAAGGAAAGGTTTATTTAGCTCACAGTCACTGGAGGCTTCAGTCCATATTCAGCTGGCGTGAGACCGACTGACAAATGGCCGAGAGCAGCCTTTCATGGTGGCAGCAAAAAGCAAGTGAGCCAAGTGGAGGAATAAAAGCAACAATGGGCAAAGAGGAAGTCTGTCTTTCTGTGTCTCTTATATTACATTCATGCTATTTGCCTCAGGCTGGGTTTAGTACTCATACCATAATCACAGAAGTACTAAAACCCATAATCCCAGTGGATTATGAGTTAATCTCAAACTCCAGAAGTCCCATCCCAATGACTGCCTGACTGCATGGGGCTTTTGGAGGACTAGGCACAAACCGTTTTTAACACATGTTTATTATCCATCATTCTTTTCACATTTGTATTTGAGATCCTTGAGGACAATTGCTCAGTCATTTTCTGTGCTCTTACATAATCATTAATAATTGAAAAGTAAATAAAAGCATCTTATCTCATAAGGTGAGGATGATAGTGTCATTAAAAAATTAAATTCTATGAGGATGAACAAATATTAAAATACTGATGATCTTTTAGTTCTCTGTGAATTAGTGGAACAGTGCAATGGCTATCGCTAGAAATAGCCATTTCTACATTAAGATTATAGTAAGAAAGAGATGAAAAACATAATAAAAGAATGATATTATTGAAAGGTGCTGGAATAATATTTCATGTAATTTTTAGTTTTATATTAACTACATGAATTATATTTTATAATCAAATTACTTAAATTGTATTTCAAATAATTTAAAATGCATTTCCATGGTCTAATATTTTTTTAGGGATGATATAAAAATTATAAGCTCATTGGATTAAAGCAACAGAAATTGTTTTTTTCTATGAATTCTGAGACTTGAAGTCCAGAACTGTGGTGCTGGCAGGATGTCCGTGATGCATTAAGGGAAGCTAGCTTCTGGGCATTTCTCTTAGATTCTGGGGCAGTCTGTGGTGTTTGGCAGTCGTTGGTGTGCAGATGCAACACTGCCAGTCTACCTCATCATCACAGAGTGTTCTCCTTTTGTGTCAATTATACATGATTCATGATAACAAGGTGTTCTACTTTTGTGTCGTTTTCTGTGTTTCTCCTCTTTTCAGCATATATCCATCATAATGAATTGAAGAGCCACCCTACTGTGGTATGACTTCATCCAAACTCAATCACATCTGCAAGGATCATATTTACAAATAGTCACATATGGTTCTCAGACATGCAACTGTCTTTTGTAAGAGATATGCCATACATGAAAAATTTTATAAAAATAAAGTATAAACAGTTCTATGCCCTCGGATTTAATAGGTTATGAGAAAGAAAATAATTTATTCATAGACACAGACTGCTAAGTTGTACTCAAGGGTAAATAATATGACTAAGCTCATATCTATTAATATAAATAAGTTATTAAAGACATCCAAAAAAGGAAAAGTGATTCATTATTGAATTCTAAAAACATTTAATGAAAATTATCATTTCTCCATAATTTCCTTCCAAAAGCAAAATAACAAAAACCTTTAATTGCTGAATCATTTTATGAGACTAGCAGTACAGGGGTGGGGAGATGGCTCAGTGGAATAAGTATTTCCCTGGCAAGCCCAAGGGCCTGAGTTCAATACCTAGAAACTATGGGCAAATACCTCTTTTGATCATACTCAAAAACATTCTTGGCTGGGGAGATGGCTCGGTAGAATAAAAGCGCTTCCCTGGCAAGCACAAGGGCCTGAGTTCAAGCCCCAGTTCCGTTAAAAAAAAAAAAGAAAGAAACCAGATCCCTGAATACCTTAAAAAAAAGAAAAAAAAAACATTCTTAAGAAAACTACTCAGAAAGTAAAGCACACAAATATATTAAGGGTTGGTAGCACTTGAATGGTGAGGTTTAATCAATAAACACAAGGCTGATTCAATAGTTATAAGAGAAATTTATCTTATTAACAGTCTGAATAAGAAAAACATGAACAAGATCTACCCAGCCCTAGGCACTGCAAGTGTGAGGGAGAGCTTCTGCTCTGTCCTGTGCCCCACAAATCAAGAACAGGCCTGGCGCATGAGAGAGACCTTTTGCCACATTCTGCGGACACCCCACACCCCTCCAGAGCAAGCACAGCTCACCCTGAACATCGCATCCAGCCTAGCCCAGGTCCAGAGAGTGTGTGAGAGAGCTACAGGCTTCCCTGCACCTGCAGGACATCCGTGGACCAAAACTCAGGGATTCCTCATGAGTGAAAACCTCTACCACACCGTCGGGTCACTTCCACACCTCCAGAGCCCCCACAACCAAACTGGCCAAGTGTGAGAGAACTCCTACAATGCTCTAGGGACCCCCAGATCCAGCCCAAGTGCAGGCTGGGCTAGTTTGTAGAAGAGCTTCTGTGCTCCTCTGTACTCCCTGGGCCAGGGATTCACTTCCAAGGGTTGCAGCACGAAATAGGTGAACACAATAGCTAGACCCAAGCCAGATATAAGTGGAAAAACTCAAACTTAATAGATTTGCACCCAACTTTCAGTAAGTGCTAAGGTTATAACTACACCAGAGCTCCACACCAAAGGTCAGAGGTCAGTACTATATGAAATAATAATGACAAGGAAAAAAATGTAATCTCAAGCCTTGAGCCCACCAAGAACAAGTGCAGAGGACACTAGCTCATATTAAATGTATGCATCAATAGTGTCAGAAATAAAGAAACAACAGCAGAAAGGTATAGAGAAACATAGAGCAGAATTAATTTCTGAAATAAAAAAAGAAATCTCTGAATTCATAGCATCTAAATTAAACAATCAAATACAGAAACATATGAAAATAACTGCATAAAAGAATTAATAACTGCTTCTAAAGAAGACATTAATAAAAAACACAGGAGATTAGAAAAATGACAGATTCCTTGAATGAGCAACACAGGAAAGAAATAGATCGCACTAAGCAGAATCAAGGAGATATAGAGAACTTAAAATATCAATCACAAGCCTGCAGAACTGTTTGAGAAAAAGTGAAGACAGAGTTTCATATCATTAAAATGCTGGTGCACTTGTGAAAAGGTAAGAAAAGATCTCTTAAATACAACTAGGATGCAAGAAAAATAATTCATCACCTGCAAGATGATGCAGAGATGAACAATGTCAGAATAATAGAGATCAATGAGAAGGATGGAGTCAATACAAATGATATAAAAAGAATAGGGCAGGAGTAATAGCAGAAAACTTCCAAAATATGAGGAAACAATCTGAAATTCAAGTCACTGAAGCATACAGAATGCAAAATAACTTCAACCCAATCAAAAACACACCAACACGTATGACAGTCAACATCCCAGAAATCCAGCACAAGAACAATATACTGAAAGCCACTAGGGAAAAGAAGCAGATCACATTCAAAGGAAAACCCATCAGAATTATAGCCGACAACTCTTCACAAACCATGAAGGCAAGAAGAGCATGGTGCAGAGTACTTCAAGTTCTCTATGAGAAGAAATTCCAACCCACACTACTACATCCTGCCAAACTCTCTTTCAAGTTTGATGGAGAAATGAAATAGTTCCATGAGAAAGAACAACTAAAGAATTTCATGATGACAAAGCCAACCCTACACAGACTACTAAAAGATGTTACAGAAATGGACCAAAATGATAAGAACTCCACAAATGAGGAAAGAAGGAATCTACTAAGTAGAGTAAATAATTAAACACAGAACAAAAAAGGAGTAAACAATAGCAAGTAAATAACATGTCAGTCATAAGTCAACACATCTCAAGTATAGCCATCAAGGTAAATGGACTCAATTCACCAATTCAGAAAAATAGACTGGCACAGTACATTAGGAAACAAAATCCAACAATATGCTATATACAACAAACACACTTAATTCATAAATAAATTCATAGGCTAAAAATCAAAGATTGAAACAATACTACATGTCCCAGCACCTCAGAAAAAAGCAGGGGTAGCAATTCTGTTTTCAGACGATCTCAACTTCAAACCAAGAATGATCAAACAAAATAAAGAAGGCCACTATATACTGGTTAGGAGAAAAATTCAAAAGGAAGAGGTAACCTCATAAATGTATACACACCAAACTTGGGAGCACCTAACTATATAAAACAAATCTTAACGGACATGAAAAATCTAATATCCAATACCACAATCTTAACAGGAGACCTCAACTTTCCCTTATTGCAAAAAGATAGGTCAACCAGACAAAAAATTATCAAGGAAGTAGCAGAACTGAACCAAAGCTTGAAATAGTGGACTTTCTGGACATATTCCACCCACCCACAGCTTGATACATACTTTTTTTGGCTGTACATGGGTCATTTGCTAAAATAAACCACATACTAGTCCATAGGTCCAACTTAAGTATATGTGAATAGCCGGGCGTGGTGGCGCATGCTTGTAATCCCAGCACTCGGGAGGCTGAGGCAGGAGGATTACTGTGAGTTCGAGACCAGCCTGAGCTACAAAGTGAGCTTAAGGCCAGCCTGAACTGCATAGTGAGACCCTGTCTCAAAAAGACAAAAAAAAAAAAAAAGAGAGAGAGAGAAAAAAAGTATATGTGAGAAATCAGAAATTATCCCATGCATATTATCTGACCAAGTGCAATGAAACTGGAAATAAACAACAAAAGAAACCAAAGAAAACCCCTAAATACATGGAAATTAAACAACACCCTACTCAGTATTCAATGGGTCACAGATGACATTAAACAAGAAATTCAACAGTATCTACAATTCAGTGAAAATTCAACCACAACTTACCAGAATTTATGGGATGCGATGAAAGCAGTTCTCAGAGAGAAATTCATAGCTGTGAACTCACACATTAGGAAAACAAAACAGGAATGCATAAACACCTTAATGCTGCACTTCAAACATCTAGAAGAAGAGCAAACCAAACCCAGAGCCCAAAGAGGTAAAGAAATCATAAAAATTAGAGGAGACATTTGTTCAACTGAGATGAAGAAAACAGTTCAAAGAATCAATGAATCAAAAAGCTGGTTCTTTGAAAGACTAAATAAAATTGATAAGCCCATTGATAACCTCATCAAAAAGAAGAAAGAAAAAATTCAAATACAAGCAGTAAGGAATGAAAAGGGTGAAACCACCACAGACCCAGTGGAAATTCAGAAGATTATCAATAACTACTTTGAGAATCTTTATGCTCACAGATGAAATGGACAGATTCTTAGAAAGGTACAAATTACCAAAAGTGCATCAGAAAAGATCTAACAACTGTCAATAACTCAAAAACAACCAATGTAATATGAAATGTTATTAAAAACCTGCCAACAAGTCCAGCTACTAATGGATTCACAGCTGAATTGTACAAGAAATTTACAGAAGATATAATGCCTACATTGCTCAAACTCTTCAATGAAATTGAAAAGGAAAGAGTTCTCCCATAATCATTCCTAGAGGCAAGTATGATACTGAAATAAAACCAGGGAAAGACTCAACTAAAAAGAACTAAACACCAATCTCCCTCATGAACATAGATGCAAAAATCCTCTATGAAATCCTATCAAATAGTATCATCACGCAGATCATACACCATGACCAGGTAGAGTTCATCCCAAGGATGCAATGATGGTTCAGTATTCGCAAATATATAAATGTAATACACGATATCAATAGAGGAAAATCTAAAACCTACATGATTAACTCAATTGATGCCAAAAAAGCTTGTGACAAAGTTCAACACTTATTCATGTTCAAAGTCATACAGAAAATTGGAACAGAAGGCTTCTACTCAACCTGATAAAAGCCATCTCTGACAGCCCAACAACTAATATAATTCTAAATGGGGAAAAACAGAAAACTTTTACTTTCAGATCTGGTACAAGACAAGGATGTTCTCTATCACCCCTCCTGTTCCACATAGTTCTGGAATCCTCTTGTCTAATGGCTAGAGCCAAGAAATAAAAGGAATAAGAATAGGTAAGAAGAATTTAAAGTATCGTTATTCGAAGATGACATGATACTTTAATAGGAAGACCCAAAAAGATGCACCCAAAGCTACTAGAATTGATAAATAAATTCAGTAGCATAGCAGGATACAAAGTCAGTACCCAAAAGTCAATAGCATTCCCCTACACAGAAAACAAACACACTGAGAGGGAAACTATAGAAACAATACCTTTTACAAACAACTGCGGAAAATGAAATACTTTGGAATTAATCTAACTAAAAAAGTCAAACATCTTTTCACAGAAAATTATAATACTCTGAAAAAAGAGATCATAGAGGATTTCAGAAAATGGAAAGATATTACCTCCTCCTGGATAGGAAGAACCAACATTGTCAAGATTGCAATACTCCTAAACTGTGGTACAGATTTAATGCAATCGCTACCAGACTGCCACCAACATACCTCCCAGACCTAGAGAAATTGTTCCTAACATTTAATCAGAAAAGATGTAGAATAGAAAAGACAATCCTGACCAACAAAGACAAGGCAGGATGAATCACAATTCCTGACTTGAAATTATACTACAAAGCCACTGTGATAAAATCAACATGGTATTGGCAATGAAATAGACCTGAGGATCAATGGAATAGATTAGAACTTGCAGAATCCTCCATGAACACACTCAGCCATCTGATCTTCAACAAAGGGGCCAAACAAGCCTACTGGAAGAAAGATAGCCTCTTTAACAAATGGTGCTGGAAAAACTGGCTTTCTACATGCCAAAAACTAAAACTTGACCCAGCTCTGCCACCATGCACTAAGCTAAAATCAAAATGGATTAAAGATCTAAACATTAAAACAGAAACAATCTCCTGGATGAGAAAGTAGGAGGAACTCTTGAAGACATAGGGGTTCATGAACAAACATGTATTCACACAGGAAACACTTCAAAGGATTAACAACTGGGATCTACTCTTCTTGAGGAGTTTCTGCACGTCAAAAGAAATTGTGAACAAAGTGAAAGGACAACCAACAAATTTCAAAAAAATCCTAATTAATAAGCACTCAGACAAAGGTCTGATCTCTACAATATATAAAGAACTAAGATATATTTGGTCCCTCAAATTTAAAGACTCAATCCAGAAATGATCATCTGAGATGAATACACACTTCTCAGAGGACGAAATTAAAGGAGTGAATAAATATATGAAAAAATGTTCCACATCACTAGCCATCCATGAAGTGCAAATTTCAACATCACTGAGATGCCATCTCACTCCAGAAAGAATTGCTATCACAAAGAAATCAACAAAAAACAAATGTTGTAGAGGAGCTGGAGAAAAGGGAACCCTTCTCCACTGCTACTGGGTATGCAGACTGGTGCAACCACTATGGAAATCATTGTGGAGACTACTTAAAAAACTACAACTAGAAATTCCATTCAAACTAGCTGCACCCCTACTGGGAATTTTCCCAGAGGAACTAAAACCTTCATACCATAGTGATATATTTGTACCTATATTTATAGCAACACAATTTGTGATAACCAAATGTTGGAAACTACCAAGATGCCCATCACATGAGGAATGGTTGAAAAAGATGTGGCATCTTTATACAATGAAGTATTTCTCAGCTCTAAAGAATGCTAAGCTCTAAACCTTCATATTTAAGTGGATGCCACTTGAAAATATACTTACAAGCAAAATAAACCAGACCCACATGTGTAAATATCATATAGTCTCTCTAGTATAAGGACTCAAAAGAAAAATTACAAATAGAAAGGTATAACACAGTTAAAAGGAAAGCAAGAACTTGAGGATTGGTCAATGAGGAGAGGGAAAGGAGAAAAACTGGGAATCATGACGGGAGAAAAGCCATACATTTATACACACAACATGGGTAAAGCAATGATCCTAAGAAACAGCAGCAAGTTTTTGAAACTAGCAGTTAATTGGTAGGATTCTCACCTTGACAAATTTTATATGCTGATAGCTGTGAACCAAGCAAGTGCATTGAAGATAACAATGTGTAATAGTAGGGTCATGCTTGGAATGCCTGTCATTCTGGTCTTCTAAATATGTACTGGTTGTCATGATATATCAATTTCTGCCACCCTGTCTCTCAAGTAAAAGTTTTTTGTTTTTTTTTAATTAAGGGTAATAAATGAAAAAAAAAAAGACAAGAAGAAAAAGAAAAAAAAATCACAGGAAAAACATGACCATATCAGGGAGAAAAATAATTCAAAAATTCAATGCTTAAATAATTAGGAATAGAAGATGATCTTTATTTAGTAAGGTAAACAAGATAAGCAGGAAATATCTAAATTAATGCCATACACAAAATGTGTCTATATGAACTTTCTAGGGAAATCGGTGAAGATGGCTTCTCCCATGACTACTCAACATTGTGCTGGAGCTCTTAGCTAATACAGCTGGTTCGTTTAAAAAGATCAATGAGGAAGTCAGATCTTTCATGCTGGAGGAACTCCTGTCTTGGACATTACTCTGCACATTCATCTATGATTGCTTCAGGCTTTGAAGCTCATTTATTTAGCCTTCCAACACAGACTCCAGCTTTCCTACACAGATTCACACGATGGAGTCTGCAGTGAACATTCAAATATTTGATCTTGAACTGCTATGAGACACTCTAGGTGTCTCAGTGATGGCTACTTCTGACAATTCCACCTAGAATTCTTCCAATAGCAACTGAAATATCTCCCCTTCTAATTATGTAAGCTTATCTTTATTTATTTATTTTCAGTGGACCTGGGGATTGAACTCAGGCCCTTGCACTTAACAGGGAAGGGCTTATTCCACTGAGCCATCTCCCAGGTCCTATGTAAGCTTATCTAAAAAATCTTGCATAATGATATATATAGATATATGTGTATATGTATATGCGTATATATTTTATTGGTTGTTTCTCTAGTAATCTCTAATACAAAATAGAGATGGGTTGAAGATTTTTACTAGCAAGAAACATGTGAATAGCTCCAGATGTATTAGTTGAGTAGATTGAAAATTTTATTTTCAATCCAGTCTGTTATGGTTTGAAAATTTAAAAAATATTTCAAATGAAAGAAAAATTCTAGAACATTCTTATATATACAGTATAAACAATACAAAGAGGAATTAAGTGGTCTCTGTTGTTTGTTTGCTTGCTTGTTTGTTTGTCTTTTTGAGACAGCGATATGTAGTTAGGCTGGCCATGAACTCACTTTGTAGCCCAGGCTGACCTTGAACTTGTACAGATCCTCCTACCTCAGCTTCCCAAGTGCTAAGGTACATGCCAACATACCCAGCCTGAAAATATCACTGACTCATTCAGTTTCTTTTATAAATAAATTGGATCCTTCTCAGTTACCTTCAGGTCCATTGTACTTTTTAAAATATATCCATAATAATAATAGATTCTGAATGATTGGACATGTAAATTAAAGTTACTTTCAAATTTGTCTAAATAAGGATGACTGTTATAGGAACAGAAGTTGAAGAAAAAAATCAATTAATTGATTCCGTGGCTGTTAAATTCCCACAAAAAACAGTAATAAAGCTGATTTTTGTTTTCTTTTTACAAGTCACTCTACCAAAAGTTACTTAAATCTGTGAAAATCACTTGAGGCCACTATCCTACATAACATAGTTATGGAATATCATTTTGTTAAAGACCACATGTACCTTTTTTCTGTATTTGGTACACAGTTTCACTACACAGCTTGGACTTATAGTGATGCTCCTGTTTGTAGGCTGCCCAGTGCTGGGATTACAGGCCTGCATCACCACTCCTGGACTCTGTCTGACTCAGCCTGCCTGGGGCTCAGAGATCGTGCAGCATGTGGTGGCAAGGATTGAACCCCTGTCCCTGTACTTGACTAAGCAGGCGTTTGGTCTGCTGAGCTCTCTTGCCAGCTCTTTACTTGTAACTTATACCATATTTGTTAGACAGTACAATATGACTTAGTTTCCAAGTTACTTTAGTTTCAATTTTATAGAAGTTATTTCCTCCCTATCCCTAAAAGTTAAGAACTAAGAAAATATTCTACATAACTATTTGTAACTGAGAGAAATATAAATAAATGAGAAATCATCATAATGGTTTATATTTTCATACTGGCATAGAATAAAATGATATTTAAGGAAATGATTCAGCAAATTCAGTATATGATAGTCATGAAACAAGAGAAATATGCAAAAAATTAAACACAAGTGAAATGTTGCAATTCTATCATATATTTATTCTTTAGTTATCTTTTATAACTAACATTTATTGTATTTCTTGGTGAAAAAAACAGAAACTGATAAATAGCAGTTTTAAAAAGATATTTTAATGAAAGTATATTAAGTTTCTCATAAAATTAGGCTTAATCTAGATGCAAGAGGAGAAGGTAGAATCAATGCTCTATAACTAGAAAAATGTTCCTAGGCCCTGCTGCTGGGACTTTGCCTGGGGAGTCACTTACAAACATTTGTTAGTGGAAATTGAAATATTAGACTCTGAAGCTAGACTGGGCTACTGCACCTGACCACCATGACGCTTTCTCACTTTCAAGGTAAACACTGTTGCAGCTGAAATATTTTTCTTACTATGTTCATGATGAGGTGAGCTGGCCCAGAAAAGAGATGAACACTTTACCATTCATTTTAGAAACCCACACAGGAAATATTTAGAGGAAAAGATTTCAGATTTGGAATTCATAAATGAATAAACAGCCCTAGTTTATAACTTACCAATATAGCCAACCTAGTTTAAACTATACCACTTTTCCAAAACCAGTTTATAACTCCACCAATTTCCATTCCTTTATATTTTTCTTCTCTTCTACTTTTACCTATCAAATGAAGCAACACCCTAGCAAATAAGGAGGAGAAAAATAGGCAGAGTTGCAGCTGCCATTGCACTGCTCTATACTGCAGAATTCACAGTGTGAGCAAGGCACAAGCTAGGGGAGAAGTTGTAATCTGCATGAAGATTTGGAATAGTTACATTTTTAAATAATAGAACACTTCATTTTTTAAAACATTCCCAAGTACCTGTTCATTTTCTCACCCAATAGTTAGGAAGAAATAAGCTCACATAGCAGGATTAAGGGGTCCCTGATGAGAAAAATCCTGTAGTATATTTTCCATGGAAGCAGACAATATCCACCTTATATAATAAGCTGATAAGACTGTAAATTATACATTGTTTCACAACTTGTATACTAATTGCTATCATAATATATATATATATATATAAATAATTGATTTCCTAAAAATGTAAGTAGATAAGACAGTACAAATAAAAAGCCTATAGAATGCTAATAATACATGCACACACACAATATTATCCTAAACATAGATAACAAGGACTATCAAGCTGAACATACCAAATAAAATATAGACTTATGTTATTTATTAAGGTCATATGTAAAACAAGTAGATGAAGAAATACCAAAAGTAAAAACATTGAAGGCCATCTATTAGGCTAATACTAACCAAGCAAAGACACATATGCTTAATAAAAGAGGCTTCATATCATTTATTTATTGGCTCTCTAGCGAGTAATTAATTATCTATTGCTAATTATGCAAAATGATTGCACAATTATTCAGAGGTATAATGAGATGCAATCTTTCCACTTTTTTAAGATGAATTATTTTCTTGGTGTTTAATCTAGAAGTTTTTGCCTAATTCAAGGTGACAAAAATTTTCTCTTATTTCCTTTTAAAAATGTCATACTTTTAGGTTAGACATTTCAAGTTAACTTTTGTAAGCAATGTAACGTGGATGGGAAGCATTGTTCCATTTTGTTTCTTCCTTATAGATTTCTAATTATTTCCAGTACTGTTTATTGAAATGGTCTCCTCAACTGTTTTGTCTTTGCCACTATGTCAGAAATTTATAGCACATGTGTGTTTATCTTGTACTCTCTGTGGCCTGTTAATCTCTTCTATCTTCATGCTAGCATTGTATTTTTAAATGGCTATAGCTTTACATTAGCTCCTGATTTTTTTCAGAAATATAATTTTGGTGAGCTAACTATCGTTAGCTTGTGATTTTCTATAAATCAACTTGACAAAATTTGTATTGTAATTATATTATAAATTTAATTCTAATGACTGTAGAATGATCTAGAAAGAAGGGAAATCTTTCAGTCAGAATTATTTCCTCTGGTCCCTGTGCAAGTGATATCTCTATATTTACCTAGATATTTTACTTTTCTTGAGTATATTTTGTGATTTTTCACTGTAGCTTTTTCAACATTTTTGTACAATTCATCCTTAATATTGTGGCTGTATAAATGATATCTCCAAAGTATTACAAAGAGAAATTTTATGTATTTAATTTTATTGATTTCCACTTTAAATGCTTAGTTGCTAGATAAAAATTTGCCACTAATTTCCACTGTTCGGAATTTATTGGGCTTTTCCTTTTAGCCCAACATGAAGTTTGTCTGGTGAACATACTCTCTGTACTTAGCAAGAAGGAGTGTTTCACATTTGCTGAGATGACGATGGAGTCAATTATTTTGAGATGGCTGTTGGTGCATTTACATTTCCTGGGTTATGACTTCCCAGTATCTAATGCCAGTCCCAGGCCTGTTAGGAACCCAGCAGCACAGCAAGTAGAGAATGGAAGGCAACTAAGCAACCTTGACCATATTTATAGAAGCATTCCAGAGCTGAAATCACCACCTGGGCTCCCACCTCCTGTGAAATCAATGGCAACATTAAGTTCTCATTGAGAGTGAATTTTATATTCGAAAAATCTAGATTAGACACTCTTCACTAGAGTCTAACACCTGATGGTGTAGAATGGAGCTGAGGAGGTGATGCTAGACCATGGAAATGTTGCGATCACAGATTGACATTAAACCAAAAGCTTGAGTGAATAAAGACCTTAGTAATTTAATGAAATTCAAATTAATTTAACCTGTATCTGATGGCAAGCTTTATAGTACAAATGAGTTTATATATTTCAATTACAGAGCTGCATCTCTTACTGGGGTTTGAGAGACTTATTTTTTGCCAAGTATGAGTAACCCATTATTTTCTAGATCTCTTCCATCCTTGTCTCTTTCCCATATTGCCTACTTGTCTCAGTCAGTGTTTTGATAAATCTACAAGATGACTCTAGGCGAAATGAGTAAGAGAAAAGCAGGCTTTATTAAAGAGTACCTTTCTTGTAAGTAAAACACTAAGAATCTATTCTTTTAACTAGAGATTATTCATTCTTTTACAAATTTTTCCAAACAGATCTATGTATGCCACATAAATAAAAGCCTTAATTTCTACTTTCCAGGATTAATAAAGCATTAATTTTGTCAACATTGTCAGTTTCCTTCAGTATACCAATACTCTTTTTTTTGCACCTGTACAGGTTATATTTTGATTTTTCTCTTTTGCTCAACATTCTTCCTTCCCTTCAACATCTCTCCCCATCTCCCTATTTACAAGGCTTCATTTTCATTGTATCCTTTTCCCCCTCTCCTTTTCTTTCATGTCCTCTTCCTATTCCCTTTCCTAGCTCCTCTTTCCTTTTGAAAAATTTCTTACTATTTCATGGCACCTATTGTACATTTGGGTCCTTGTTTACATTTTCAGTTTCTCACACCAGCGAGACAAAGCAATATTTTCACATGTGTGTCCAATTTATTTCACTTAAAAGTGTGGTCTCAAGGTGAATTCATTTGTCTAAAGATATCTTAGGCTTAAAGAATGTGTCTTTGAAAGTGATAAAGACAAGACAAAAAACAATGAGAAGACAACATAACACTCTAAGAGAGTCAATTCAGGAAAGCCACATTTAAAAGAAGACACCAAGAGGCCTACCTAAGTTGTGGGTTCATTGCAATAGGTGAATCACCATCTCCAAGTCCACTTTGTATATATGTGGTAACCAGCCATTCAATGGAGCTCTAAGAATTGCTTTGCCAAGTAGAGAAAGGCACCCTGACAAGTCTTTGTAGTTTTTCAAAAGTAAAAAATAATTCCACCCAAAGAAGAAAAGCGACTGTTTTTGTTTTGTTTTGTTTTGTTTTTTGTGGAACCAGGAACTGAACTCAGGCCCTTGTGCTTGCCAGGGAAACGCTTATTCCACTGAGCCATCTGCCTGGCCCCTGAAAAGTGACTACTGAAGCATCATCAAATGTGTCTGTGCTGTGAGCATCATTCTTAGTGACTGTCCACATTGCTAAATCTGTCTTTCATTTATGGTGTGAAGAATTGATCCTATCACCCCTTAAAAGCATTTGTCTTGAATTTTTAGAAAATGCTGTAGTTCAAAAGGTGGCACATGTTCCTTTTTGGCTTGCACCATAACCGTATGTATTGGTGGAATAGCAGGGGATACTACAGCACATTTGTTAGCGAGGATTAAGGAATTGCAATCTAAGATAATGAGCCCACTGATGTGAACAAAAAAGCAACTAGACTTTTTCCGTGTGTGCTATATTTTCCAGGAGGCTGTGCACGAGAACATGTTAAATGCATTTTGTTGTCTACCAAAACCACAATGGCAAAACTATTCAAATCTCTGAGTGATTCATATCAGAAAAATTGAGTTGGCAACTTTATGTTATAGATGCAAAGATGCAGTGAGTCCCATGACTAAACAACTTTTTGTTTCTATATTCAGAGTAAAAGTGTTGCTCCAGAGTATAAGACTGCATAATACAACATTCACAGAAAAATACTGGGTAGCCAAAAAATAATATCTGAACTGAAAATTTTATAGAATGTGACTTCAGTGATCAAATACACTAAGCACAAGAATTTAATTCACTTCTAGTTACAGAGATTTGTGGACAGGTAGATGTAGAACGCATCCATATTTCTCACACAGGAGTAAGATGGTTTTCTAAGGACAGAGCACTGGAAAGAGATTTGAGTAATGAGAGCCACTCCAGAGATTTCTAGCAAGAAAGCTGTCCTAATGGCATTGCATTTCACCATTACAGAGTGTGGCACAAAATTTGTTAGCGTGACATATCAACCAGTGAACTGAAACTGACACTTGAGGAAAGAATATGAACGGTGTTCAAGTCAGTAGATATAGTGCCTACATTCAACACCAACTGGAACAGTGGGGATGGGCACTGAAATTTTTGACTTTTCAGATCTTAGCACAGATTTTGAAAGAGAATGAGCCAATCCCTCCCTTCTCCACCTAGCTCTTCTTTCAAAAGGGTTTGAGGCTCCATTCTCATCCACAAAAGACTCCCAGAATAGTGAGGAATGCACCCCTGGCCCATTTGTGAGCAAGAAAGAAGAATTGACTTTGTTCATGTTAGAAGAAAGCCAATGGCTTGAGCTAATAAACGATGGGACATTAACAGTATGCTTACAAAAACTTCGAAGTACTGATAAGCCTACTTCTACTTCCAACATCCTGTCTCTGGGTTTTGCTTTTTGTTTTGTTTTGCTACTATGAATTGAACTCAGGACCTTACACTTGCATACAGCAACTGTACTGTTCAGCTACATCCCTGCCCATGTCTGGTCTTTGTTAAACAGAGTTTCCTGCGAGGCACCAACCAGTAAGATCACACTTGGGTGCCACTTGCTTCTGTGTGCCAGATGGGACTATTTACATTCAAGAAAACAAGCTCAGGCCACCCATCAATCTTGCATTAGGATGAATCTCATAATAACTTAAAAATGATTTATCATAATAACTTAAGAATAGTAGAAATAAAGTGCACAGCAATCCTAATGGACTTATATCATCCCCAAACCATCCCAACTCCATGTACTCACTAAAAATTGTCTTCCATAAACTGAGCCCTGGTGGTAAAATTATAAATGTCTATCAGTTGAAAAGAAAGTTTATGAAAAGCCCAAAATATTACTTTGAGAGAGGGTTTTCTCTCCTTATACTTTTGTAAAAATTTGTTCATTACATTTTGAAGTAATGTATTAGCGACACCACTTTTAACCTTCCTGATGAACTGATAAACAATTTTTTTAACTGTAATCTACCTACATGCCCTTCATCTGAGAAACTATTTTCTTAATATTTAAGTAACTGCTCCAGATCTCCAGGTACTTAGTGATTTTGTGGAGTATTTTTCCATTGTTTCTTTTTGTATTTTTTAATTTTCAACCGCTCTCTTTATTTTGAAAATTTTCACTTGGAATCAACCCATCACAAATCAGGATGTTATTACTCATTTCTGATAGTTATTGGCTTCTATTAAGGAATGCACAATATATTTATGTTTCATAGAAATATCGACATGGTCAACCTTAGTCTATTATTTTACAGTGTGCCTGTCTTTTTTCCATCTACTTTCATATTTGTTTCCCCTGTTCTGGCTAAATTTGCATCAACTAAATATTTAGTTAAATATTTGTATATTCGATTGCATCTACTGAAACTTTTATCAGTCCTACTTTATTCATTTTCTTTATTGTTCAACTGACTAAAATGTAGCCTCAACTTTTAAAACCATCGTTATAAAAAAATACAATTTTTATTTTTCTTCTTGTTGGCTGTGATAAGCTAAGTTCTTTTTATTTACATAGAGAATTGTGACATGGATCTGACAAACATTAGAACTAGTCAAGACATGTAGATTTATTTTCAATTTGTTTCAACAAGGTAACCTTGATGAACTTATCAGTGAGTTTCCATTTTATGTCAAGTATAACATGCATATATTGGCTATATATTTTGGAAATTTTGTTCTGAGATAATGTATCTATAATACATTGTGGTCCATAAAGGAATGAAAATGTGACGTATGATTATTATATAACTGCTGCTTTGAATACTGAGTTTCTAAATATATTGCAGCCAGTGACTACTAAAAGATAATCATGATAAATAAACAGAATACAAAACTTGGGCTGGACAAATAGCTCAGCAGATTAAAGCACTGGCAAGTAGATACAGGGGCCAGGGGCTGATTCCAGGACCTGCAATGCTGGCCTGCCCCCAGGGCATGCAGAGAGGGCAATTGAGACTGGGCATGGTGGAACACATTTGTAATCCCACCTCTTGGGAGGCTGTAAATAGGCAGATCACTACAAGTCCAATCTTGTAGTGAGACCCTGAATACCCTGTAGACCTTTCCCTAAAAGGGAAAAAAAAATACAAAACTTACAATTTGTATTTAGAGTTTTTACATCAGTCAATACATACAGTTCTATTAATTTGCCTGTGAAAGAGAGTGCACTCAGATCAAACTAAAGCAGTCATTAGTAAGTGAAATACATTTCTGCTTTCACAAATGAAATGAATTCATGTAGACACATTTTTACATCATTTCAACTCAAGCACTTACATCAGAAATATTCCAGCATATGGTATTAGGATAATTTAATCTCTAAATTTAAGTAGTTTAAAAATTCTGAAGAACAAATTCACAGTGCTACTTAAGTTGTATGAACAAACCTTAGAACAGTACCATAAGTTTGAGGCAAGGACAAAAAAAAAAAGAACACAGTAGATCAGTATTATTTTATCTGGACATCCGTCTTGATAGATCTAGGGTAAGGCTATTAATAGTGCCTATGAGATAAATTTTTAAGACTATTTTAAAACAACAGTGATCCAAAGCTCCATACTGCAGGAAGAAACATAGAAAAGAATGACAAACCAAACAAACTAGCTTCAGTGGTGGGAAAAATGCATCCGACAAAGATAAAGGCAGAAAAGAAAACCAAAAGAACATCAACAAAATCAAATAGAATAAAGTGTAACACTGTACCAGATGGGAATGGCGAAGTGGGAAATTCACTTCAGAACAGAAATTTTGCTAGGGCTTTCTTAATATGTAGTTTTTGACATCTGATAGATGAGGTTATTAGTTTGGGTCTTGAAATGTCCTGTATGGAATCACATTTCTGGCTTCAGAAAAGAAAATTTGTTTACATCTCAAATATGTACATTAGTTTTTGATAAATACAATTGTATATAATAGGACAGAGTCATAAGCTTATTGATCAAAGCATCTTGATGAGTTTGGAAAATTCTCATGTAAAGGAAAAATAGAATAGTTCAATAGAAATAGATTGAATTTAGTTTAGGAGATGGACAAATGAAGAATGAGAAGATAAATCAAAATTTTTGCACTGTAGCGTAACAAAATCAGCAATTATGCCAGTCTTCTTTGGAGCAGGATCATAGGAACATATTCTGAACAAAACACAGAGATGTGAAGAAATTCACCCATGGAAATATGTTTCATATAGTTTTTCAAAACTTTATGGAAATTTTTCAATAATATGTAACATATAAGCATAGCTGCTTCATATTCTCGCCTGCATTGAGAATAGGTATTAATTTTCCCACTTTAAAGGTAATGTTACACTCCTACTTATTCTCTCAACCCAGGTTTCATAAGAAAAATGTACTCAGGGTTCAAAGCTTCTATCTGTAATTTTTATAATTTTTCCTTTCTTCTTTGTAACGATCAAATCACGACGATATATTTATATCTCCTCAAATATTGCCATTTTTTATGTGATAAATCTCAAACTCTTCCTTTGCTTTTTTCTTAATTTAGGACAGGGTGTAAAGGGTCTCACTGTGTAAATCAGACTGGTAGTGATCCTCCTGTTTACTGCCTCCCAAGAGCTGGGATTACAGATATGCACCACCATGCCCAGTTGCAATCTCGTCCCAGGGTGGAGCCACCAGGACAGGGAATCTGAGCTCCTGACCCCCGTGTCTGCCTAAGCAGGCACTTTAATTTGCTGAACTATTTGGCTGGCCCCTCCTTTTATCATTTTAAAGGAAAAAGTGAATTGTAGACTCTTTTCATTCTTGCCTTGATTAGATTTAATCTTTTTGAAAAAATAAATGTTATTGTCTATATTTGAGGTTTGTGACCTGTTATGAAAGGCATACACAGAAAAACAAGTGTGATAAGGAAGCAAGTGGGCATTTCCATCACCTCATATGACATTGCACTTTGGTGATAAGCCCTCATGTTGTATCTTCCAGCCCATCAAATTGTACCACGTGTCACATCCCCTGCTTCTTTGCTGTACACAAGTTCTGCATTTTGTCTGCTCGTGTGTCAATCAAAGGGCACTCAGATTGGTTCTGTCTTCACTTTTGTGAGTAATTCTGCAATGTGCATGATGTGCAGTATCTCCATGAGATGATGTTTTATTATCTTAATTTTTTTTTAACTCAGAAAAAAGATTGTCGATTCATACAGTAGTTTTATTTTTAAGTTCTTTTGGTAACTTACATACTGTCTTCCAAAGGCATGCCAATGTACCCTGCTTCCAACAGTAGAGTAAAGTTACATCTCCACACTCTTAACAATGTTTGCTGCTTCATTTTTTCTTACCCTTACAACAGCCATGCTACTGGAGAGTAAGATAACGCACCATTACTGGTTCCAACTGGCCTTTTCTTGATTGTTGTTAATGTTTAGCCCACTTCCGTATGTCTATTTTCTATTAATTTTTATTCTGTGGATAAACCTTTGTTTTAGCTCATTTTCAACATCAGTTGATCTCTGTGCTATATAATTAGGAGTCAATTATATGATTGGATATTGACCATTATCAGACAAGAGGTTTATTAATATCTTCCCCATGAATAAGTTGTCTTTTACATTTCATGTATTGCTTCCTTTGGTGTGACAAATTCTTTCAGTTTAGTGTAGTCTTTTTATTTTTATGTTTGCAGCCTGAGCTATTGGTGTGTTTTCCAAAAAAAAAAAAAAAAATCACTGCCAAGGCCATTGTCAAGATTTTCTTCTATATTCTCCTCTAAGAGCTTTATTGTGTTAGACCATTCATCTTTGTTTCCAATCTATTAAATCCTATCTCCACTCTATTTCTATGCTCTTTAAAACATAAAGAATGGCTTTCTGCACACACAGCACATGGAGGCCCAAGGTCAGTGGATTTTTCTATCATGTTCTTATTCATATCAATATTAACTGTGGCAAGAGCATCTTAAAATAAGTGTCTAAGGTGCATTACAATGTTTTATGTTAAGCAGAAAAGTCTACAAATACAGAGACTGAAAGTCGCCGTTATTCACCTTGCTATACCTACAAAACAGTCATGATTCCAGGTGACTCACTTAACTTTTCAAATGCAGAAATATGCAATTAAGAACATGATATTAGATTACATCTTTGCATGTAGGTGGGTAAGCCAATTAGTTATATTGAAACATGATTAATAAACCAAGAGCATTTTAAATGTTAGGAATTTTGTACCATGAGGTCAAAAGTATTTTTATAAATTCTTTAGTCTTCAGCATGTTTCTTTTAAATATGTTCATTTGTAAGTTCAATTTCTATTTTTCATTACTTTTTACACAATTTAATTATGGCTATATCATTACAAGTCACCCAATATTAAATTTTGGATGGACTTCTTCCTTTTCATTTCATTTTATTTATTTATTTATTTATTTATTTATTTATTTATTTATTTATGGAACCAGAGAATGAACTCAGACCCTTGTGCTTGCCAGGGAAGCACTTATTCCACTGAGCCATCTCCCTGGCCCCTTACTTTCCATTTTAGGACTAAACATCTTATAATGGTATACTAAAAATAAATGTCTACAGCCAAGGTGTGTGGTGCACAACTGTTGCATCAACACTCAGGAAGCTGAGGCAGGAAAGTCATCATGAATTCAAGTCAAGCCTGGGCTGTGAATCTGAGACCAGACATAACTACATACTAGAACCTGCCTCAAAATATGAATGAATGAATGAATGAATGACAAACATTTCCATGTATTTCATTATTTTAAGTTCACTTTACAATATGTACTTTAACCAAAATGAATTTTGTACATTGATGTCTTCCTCACTTACAATACTGTTACAGTTTGTGTCTAGTTGTCCCGTGAAAGCATCATGCAGCCATGGGCTGGCTTCTAGAGTTTATGATTAATTCTTGATCTAATGCTGGGATTATGGGTGTGAGTGCTACACCTGTCCTGGAGCAGGTGGTCTGCATGAAGACATGAGGAAGGGAGAGAGGCTTGTCAGCAGCAGCTGTTTCTGCTCCCTTTGCTCTTTGCTGTTCTCCATATGAACGGCTGCTCTCTGCCATGTGCCTCTGTGCCTTGGAGCCAGTTGATGTTATGAAACCTCCACTAACAGCAAACTAAGTAAACATTTCCTTCCCTACTCTGGGTGATGGGTATTTGTCCCAGTGATGAGAGAAAAATAACTAAGACACACACTTTTCACAGTTCTATCCGTCCCTAGTGGAAGAACTACAATACAAGCTTCTTCATGACACTACTTTTAACTGAACCCAGGATAAAAATGGAATCTTTTTATATCACTTTTAGCAATTATAAATTTGATGGTTGTCTGCCCTACTATTTGTTGCAATTTAAGTATGTTTTACTTCTCTAAGCAAAATATTTTTCCTTGTAGCAATACAAAGCTAAGAATTTTTCCAGAGGGTGATATGTTATTAAGACGACTAATTGAACTCATTTTTTCAGGAAATGGATACAGTTCACTGAGTCAGAAGTATTGAACATGATGAGTCAGAACTTAATTTAATTTTCTAAATAATAGAAAATTGCCTTATCCACTTTTCCTAGGAAATAAAATGCTACAACATCAGTTACTTCAATTGTATATAATATGTATATACTTAATATTTACTTCATATTCTCAAGACTCCTGACAATTACATATTGTATAACTCATTTTAAAGAATTAAAAACTTGAATTTCACAGATTAAATATATGTTTTATGAATATGATAATGATATCGAGAATTAAGGAAGGATAACCTGATAAAAATTATGATATCACAGAATAAATCAATAATTTCTGTAATAAGCCATATCCAGATGATATTTATAGATTTCACTTTGCTGCAACAAAATATCTTTTTAAGCACCAAAGGCCCTATTTTTAGCCATAAAACTAATTTCAAGAAATTTAAACACTGGGATCTTACAGATCATATTTTTTTGTGGTACCAGAAATCAGACTCAGGACTGCATAGTTACCAGCCAGATGCTTACGCTGCTGAGCCATCTCCCCAGCCTCACAGGTCATATTCTAGCACAATGAAATTGAATGGTAAACAATAAAGAAGACTAATACAAATTTTTTTTAATTTTTGGCAATTGAAAATTTATGGTACTTCTGTAAAATTTCATAAATCAAAGATCAGACATTAAGAAATTAGGAGGGCCAGAGAGATGGCTCAGTGGAATAAGCTCTCCCCTGTCAAGCATAAGGGCCTGAGTTCAATCCCTGGTTCCACCAAAAAAGAAAAGAAAAGAAAAAAAAAATAGGTAAATCAAAATAAAAATTAAAAAAATATTGCAGGAAAGTCTTTACATAATGCTGAGAAAAACAATAATAACATTAAACACTACATTAGAAAATAGATAATATCTCAAATGAAAGTATAACTTCTTACTGCAAAAGGCTAAAAAAGGACCAGCCTAATAGCTCAGCAGACTAAAGCACCTGTTTAGGCAGAACACAGTGGCCCGGGTTCAATCCCTGGTGTGCAGTGCTGGCCCTGCCTGCAGGGCTCGAGGCAACAGCCATTGAGACTGGGCATGGTGGTGTGTGCCTTTAATCCCAGCACTTTTGAAGCTGAAAAGAGGAGAATCACTATGAGTCGGATCTACCTAGTGAGACCCTGTAGACCTTGTCTTAAATACAGAAAAATTTGGCTAAAAAAAAAATTAGCAAGAAAATGTTAAGTAACAAAAAGGACGGAAATAATAATAATTTAAAAAAAAGGGAATCAACAAAACCAAATAGGAAAAACAACAGAGAAAATAAGTGAAGCAAGAACCTGGATCGTGGCAAAGTTCAGTAGAATTTAAATTTCGACAAGATTGACAAATAAATAAAATGAAAACACTGTAAATAATGAAAATCAATAATAAAATATCACTACAGACACTGCCTCTATCAAAATATTGAAAATAAAATAAAAGGACAGCTATATCTCTACTCAGAGAACTAGAAACCTCAGGCCCTATTTATTTATTTATTTTATTTGTTTATTTATTTATTTTTTTGTCTTTTTGAGACAGGGTCTCACTGTGCAGTTCAGGTTGGCCTTAAGCTCACTTTGTAGCTCAGGCTGGTCTCGAACTCACAGCAATCCTCCTGCCTCAGCCTCCCCTGTGCTGGGATTACAGGCATGTGCCACCATGCCCGGCTCTCAGGCCCTATATAGAAGTTTTCTAAACCCCAAAATGTAGGCAATTTTCCGGTAAGAAAATTTGAAGGGCTAAGCAAGTATGGCACAATGTTAGACGCTTTTCAAGAATCCTCAGATGGGTTCAAACCCCAGCACCACAAAATGAAAAAAAAAAAAAAAAAAACACTAGTGGAAAATTCAGCCTTGTATGAACAAATACAGAAAGTATAACCACAGGTTATTCTTAATCAGATAAATATAAAAACTCACATTTGTTAAAACTTACAAAACAAAATATTATGAATTAAATTTGAATTTATTCAAAGCCCAATGCATTCAGGGTTGAGCTCTTTAAATCTATTTGGATCATGCAGTATGCTGTGTTTATCAGTTTATTGATCCATTGATGAGTTTATGACCACGTGCTATGTAATGTAGAGGAACTTTCGTGTTCATAGTGTTCTAATACCTAAATATGTCAATGATCTGAAGTTATCTTTCCATTTCTGTAAACAGGCTCGTTAACCACAATTAAGTAACCAGTCACAAACTTTGGTTAGCCTGATTTGCTTCCAGTTTGTTCTGATATTTGTAAAGCTCCACTCCTTCACAAATAACCCTGCCCTGTCTGGTAAATGGTATAAAAGTCATTTCCTGTACTGTCTTGGAGCTCACACTTTGGCATACGCAGCTTCTCTAAGTCCCCTGGTGGAACACACTGGCTCCCTCCACTTCCTCAAAAGTTTCTTGGTCTCTTTGCTTCTGGTAAACCTAAAATTGCTGTAACAGTAAGGCCCAATCAGAAAATGCAGTCCCGGGGAGCCACCGAGAAGGTTCGCATCTCCCTCCCTGTGCCTCCCTTTTCTCTGTCTTTTCTGTCCACCACAATGCGAGCAGCACCATGTATCCATTCCTCTCCGCCGTGTGGTTTCTTCAACGGAGCTGGCTAACCAAGAAATGAGATCATAAGTCAAAATAAACTTCTCCTCCCTTAATTGGTGCATTTCAGGTATTTTTGTCCCAGTGATGAGAAAATGACTAACACCCTGAGCAGAGGGAACTCTAAGGCAAACAGCGAAGTTTATTTAGTAATAAAAGGGCAGTGGCTCATCATTTACAACCGATGACCATGTAAACACAAGAGTTCATAACAGAGGAAACTTTAAAAGGTAGGACAGAGAGAAGAGCATATGGGGGCATTCTCTGCTGAATTTCTTTTCTAAGAAGAAAAGAAGCTGTATAAACTACGTTATTAATAAAAATAATAATGAATGCCAACAGGTAAATGATAGTGTGACAATGTTTGCAAAGTAGCGAAGTGAAATAAGTATTAAAATGTATGATGTGGCCTAGCGTTGCAGCTCAGCAGTAGAGCACATGCTTAGCATGAAGAGGTTTGATCCCCAGTACTAATTAACAATAATAATAAAAAGGTGCTGGCCAGATAACTCAGCATATTGAAGAGCCTGCTGAGGCAGACACAGAAGTCTGGGGTTCAATTCCCGGGCCTGCTGTGCTGGCCCCACCCCCAGGGCGCACTGAGATGGCAATTGAGACTGGGCATGGTTGTGCGTGCCTGTAATTCCAGCACTTGGGAGGCTGTAAACAGGAGGATCACTATGAGTCCAATCTACATATTGAGACCCTGTAGACCCTGTACTAAATACATAAATAAGTAATAATAATAACAATATAGTAAAAAAATAATTTATGGGCATTGATAAGGAATGCGCAAAAAATAGAATGAGAAGCAATGTATCCAATTTACGTGGAAAAGGAATCCCATTTGACATCTCTTTTTTTTTATAAATCTTCTACATTTTCCAGGGTTGCCAGCATTGGTCTAAAGTTCTTTGGACTTGATGGGTATCCAAAGCTCCTTGCTTCTCTTCTGGAGCAGTATTTTGGTTCCTCCTGGATGTCTTCACTTGAAACTTCTCAGTTAATTTATTTATAAGGGATGAGAAGGCCTAGCTCTCTCACATCTAGAGTGTGCAATCTATGCTCTAGTAGCACCCCAATTTCCCCAGGCACTCTTTTCATGAAATATTAAAAACTTGCAGAAGATAGCTATTCCCATTGAGACCTACAGCCAACTGTGTAGAAAGCATTCCTTCATCTGCTCCACCGCTCACAGACTGAGATAATCATTAACATTTGCTTTTTCTCTTCACCGCTCTCTTGTCTACCTTCACACCAAGACTTGTCACTTCTTACTTCTGATTACTAAATTATGAGTCACACCCATCCAAACCTCCTCCCACCCACAGAATTCGATTGAATGACATATTCGGATTTCAGAACAGTAAGTTTGAAGAAGCTCAGTGGATTTGAGTTAAGAAGAAAACATTTTTCTAGACTCCCAGTGCTCTTTTAGAATCCTCAACTTGGGCCAATTCTATAGATTTCTGAAGACGTTTTGTTACTAGATTAAAACCTTTGTGGAACTACAAAGTTGAAATTTTACTTCAAAATACATAGGTAATTTCATACCTGCATGGCAGTTTTAGAGAATGTGCCATTTAATGTTTCATTTCTGGTTTTTAGGGTGCACTTGTAATGTAGTAGAATAAGTATTATTTTAATATTACAGGTCAGAAGTCAGCTTTTAAAAAAATAAAATTGCATAGATAAAAATATTAACCATGCAGTCCAAACTGGCAGTACTAATTATGTTTCATAAAAATACAATGGTAGATCTTATTTCTTTTTGTCCTCTGTGTGTATTTCTAGAATTTTTCTAAATTTGATGAAAAAGAAGGAGAAAAAAGAGGAGCAAAAATTTGAGTGAAAGAAAAACGGCTGTCCATGTGTCAGTGGCACTTTAGGGCTTTCCAGTCAGTGTCATGATCAGAAAATTCTTTCTAAAATTAGACATATAGGGGAGATGCCTCATTGGAGTAAGTGCTTACCCAGCAAGCACAAGGTTCTGAGTTTGATCCCTGGCACCACAAAAATAAAATTATATACATACATATGTATCATATACAGTGACATATATAGTGAAATATATATATATATATATATATAAGTGATATATGTTATATATATATATATATATATATATATATATATATATATATATATATATATAAAACATATATCACTTTTATCATTGAAATATTACTTGGGCATTTTTCAATACTTTGTATGATCCAGCTCTAGTTTTTCTAATGTTTCGATTCCCTACTTTGCATTTTCTTCTGCTACAGTTCTAATTTGTTTTCTGGTCTTGGAACAATCAAACCTTTTCTGCCATTATCTGCACCTGAAATGGCCTCCATGCTTCTTTATGATCCCTAACCCCACATTCGTTTCAGTTTCAATATTCCTTCTTTTGGGATCTCTGTTCTCTAATCCAGTGGTGACAAACTCAGCATGTACTCCTGGGCATGCAGCGCTGTTCTGGTGGCACCTGAGCCAAGTCACCCCAGCAATCCAGCATAGTATAATCGTTGTTTTTTTTTTCTAAGCTAAAACCTCTGCATTTGGTTTAAATGCAGTGTTGGCACTTTGACATAAAGAAGTGGATTTAGGATTGCAGTTTGGATGCTCAGCCTTGAAAAGGTTTGCCATGATTGCTCTAGTCTAATCTATTTATTGTTCTTGTGTTTGTTCCACAAAAACAAGGGGGGATATTTTAATGATGTTACTAAATTTTCTCACTCACCTATGTGAGAACCATCCCAGTACAGGGAAATACAATGTTTATTTTGTTCATTGTTTTAACTGCAAGTATAACAACTATTTTGTTCCTAAAGAAATAGTGAAGTGTGAAAATCTCTACAGTTATGTCATTCCTGGTTGGCTCTTCCTTTAGGTAGAAAATGCTATTTATCAAATCTAAAATGGTAATTCTTTTAGTAATTTAATAAATTAAAACAATCTTTTTTAAATAGACCATCAATGTAATTTTATAATTATCCCCTTCTTTGTAGGATCTAATTGAATTTCTTTTACTATTTTAGTAATAGTTGCAATTATTGTTAATATTTACTTTTAATTAAATATGTTATTAAACACAGGATATAGCTCAAGATTATGAGCTCTTATTTTTCTCCAAAGCTTTTGAGAGAATAATGTAGACAAAACTATTCTTAGCTAACATTTCTAATCTCAACATAAGAATTATCACACTGCTCCATCACATTTTATTCTTGGGGTCATGGCTTTCACACCCAGAAGGTTGGCTTATAGATCCAAGTCGCCGCTACTGACTTAAACCTTCATCCTACTTTCTAACCTTTCCTCTCATTATTATGTCCAGAGACACATTGTTTTCTTTTGCTCTCAGAAATAATGCTAAGGTCAGAGCACCTAACCCTTCAGAGCACAAGTGACAAAACTCTCCAATCTTCTGGATGCTGTTATATAGGGTTAGAATGAAGACTAACAACAGTCACCACCAAGCCTTCCCTCTGCTCCTTAGATCCAAATTTATTCTACTTTTACACAGTCTTGCACATTCTACTGTATAAAAAACAGACAAATTGGGTTAGTCCACCTCCCTCACGTAAGGGAAATAAACAGGGGCTTCTGAGCAGAGCTTTCGTCCCTTAGAATGTCGCTTTGTCTGTGCTCAGCCTACAGAGATGCATTATTTCAGTATCAACTGCCAAGGAAACTCTTGTCCGTGCCTATTGAGAGTGCCTCTTGGCTGTATCCATGCATTTCAAATGCTTTTAACTTTTCCTAATGTCAGTTAATTCCAGAGCTGGCCCATGTGTTTTACAATTGGCTTGCCTGTCATTCTTACTGTCTCTTTTATCAAACAGTAGGTAAGCACCTTGAAAATAAAATGTACAATACCTACTACAATAAAAGAAATAACAGCTTACATTCATAAAGTTGGCTTTTATTGCTTGTGCTACTATATTTTAGTTAAGATTTATATTCTCTAATTTCCCCTTGGACTCAAATAAATATTTGTTCAAAATTATATCTGTGTCCTGCTCTAGAAATCTGAACAATGTCAGGACAGTTAGGACCACCAAGTAGAACGAAAATACTGCCTTCCAGTTCCCTGTGAGGATAAATGCCCTCCAATTGTATAAGAGCGTGTGTCATTCTTTCCTAGTAAACCGCCCTGAGGATCCCGTAGTTCTCTCAAGCTGTTATAGAATTATGCTACATAATGACTAGTGTGCAAGACTTGCAGAAAATATTTTTCATTGAAAATATAATTGAGCTATTACCGAGAAACTGGGGCTCTGACTTCTTAAGCTTGTTTGGCTTTGTTCTGGAGTATTTGTTCACCAATGAGCTTACTCAAAGCCTTAGTAATTACCATGGTTGTCTTTTTAAATGTAAACGGAAAATGTCAGCAGTTCATATGATTCAAAACAAATTTTTAAAATCTTTTCCTAATTAGAGAACCACATTTTATTATTCTCTTTAGAATAGTGGAAGATGAATGGTAAGCGGAAAAGCTAACTAGTGAGCCTTTCATTTCTGTCTTGATCTATCTTATTTATGAGATACCATCGATATATAATTAGCAAAAGCATCAGACAAGCTGACCCAAGGGGAAACAAACATTGCTTGAAGTAAATCCCTTCAGTGTTTTTATTTTTGTTTTCTTTGCCAGATGCTAAGTTGAAATTTTTAGTGTATATCCTTATGGACAAAACATTGTTTTCCTAACATTAGAGTTTTTTTTTTTTTTTTTTAATATCATGGAGTTACTTCTTTGATCCAGTTTCTTGTGAGCATATCAGATTGCCCAGTTCATTGTTTGTTATTTGCAGTAATTTAATATTTATCTGTTCAGGGAAGTATATTTTAATTTCAAAACCAGAGTTCCGGCAACAGAAAATACAATATAGGAGAATTTTCTATACTATGTCACTCTGAACCCCAAGCACTGAATTTGCCTTTCTATTTATGGATATTGCTCTGATTTGCTCATAGATTCTGATACACCGTTTATGATTTCACTGGTAGCCCAACTCTTCCTGGGTTTTTGTAAATCTCATTCACTTTCATATGATAAATGTCAAAACTGTCAACCCTGACGAGGAGGAAATCTCTTCTCCATTGCACAATTACTCACTATGTAAACATTTTCTAAAACAGAAAAACTAGGCTTAAGGATTGGCAAAATAGCTCAGTGGACTAAGCACCTGCTTAGGCAAGTGCAGCGACTGGAATTTGATCCCCAGTTCCACATGCTGCCTGATCCCACCATCAGGCGTGCTGAGCCAGCAACTGAGTCTGGGCTGTACGGCTCATTCCTGTGATCTCAGTGCTGGGGAGGCTGAAAACAAGACTATGAAACTAGTCTGATCGAGATCCAGTACCAAATACATAAAGAAAAGACTAAGCTGAAGCCCCTAGTATTCTATAAAAATTCTTGGAGAAACTTTGGTAAGGACATATTCAATAGCTCTTTTTTCTATCTATCCTTTTTATTCTTTTTGCCTTGGACTTCGACGTCTAGGAGACTGGGTTCATGTGTCAGTTTGTGTATCTCTAGTTTGTAGTCTAAAATTTCCCTTGGACCAGGAAATCACTGAACAATAGCAATAAAGCAGGCAAATGACCCCTGGTAAATAAATGAATCAAAATAGGATAATTTCGAGCATTGCATCATCCACTACTTATGCAAGCACATACATCTCCATAAATTCAATGTAGATGACAAGTGGGGCTGCACAAGTGTTAAAAATTCAGACACATTTGATGGTGATTTTGTATCTTTAAATTGTTTTTGCCAAAAAGTACACCCTTTGGAATTGAAAGGTCAATCACCATTTTAATTTTTGCAAATGCAAATAGTGGTGTTAACTATATACCCAAGAGTCTACTTTTCATGCCTGGAATTGCAGTAACAAATCAAGGATCTCTGTGGATGTAGCAACAAAATACTCAGTAGTAATGTGGTTAATATATGAGTTTTGTTTGTAGACTCCCATATACATTAATTATAAGGCCTGGAACAAATAACTTGACCCTTCTCTGTTTTGTTTTTATGCATTAAGTATAAAACAGAATAACAGAAACACCCACCCAAGGGTTGTCGTGAAGTTTTATTAAATTAATGTATGTGAATGTCTTGGAAAAATACCTCAGACACTGTAAGTACTTGAAAACAGTAGCTATTGTTATTTTATGTGGTTACTTATAACTAAATGAAAGCATTATAAAATTGTCACATAATGAGAACTTTAATTTATGGAGAAAAATACAAATGCCTTGCCTGCAAAGTGTCTACTTCATAACTTCAGCCATAACTTATGAATATGTTTTGCTCTCTTGAATTATTTTTTGTAAAACAACCACTCAGATACTACTCAAAAATATTTTATGCCTCTTCTTTTTGCATAGGAAAGCCTATTGATTTCTTTCACAAATTTACTTTAGTATTTTAGGTTAAAACAACTCTTAAGAGTGAAAAAGTGTAAGAGTTTACATAAGAATGTGTAGATAGAATTATTTTGCCACTCCAAGGCCTCAATGTATGTATTTAATTGATCATCAAGGGTAATGGTATAGAAAAAAGAAAGACAACCATATCATAAGGTAAGCAAAAGCCCCCTGAGGTACAACATGATACTGTATGTCACAGTTTAGATCTAAAGTATTTGCTAAGCCGGGCATGGTGGCGCATGCCTGTAATCCCAGCACTCGGGAGGCTGAGGCAGGAGGATTGTTGTGAGTTCGAGACCAGCCTGAGCTACAAAGTGAGCTTAAAGCCAGCCTGAACTGCATAGTGAGACCCTGTCTCAAAAAGACAAAAAAAAAAAAAAGTATTTGCTTAAAAGTCTCGCATGTTTGCAGTGATTAGATCATAGCAGCACACAATATTGCAGCATTTATTCAACAGCTAAATATGTTCCTAGGAGACAGGGTCTGCTTGGAGGTGGGTCACTGGAGTGTGGCCCAATATGCTGTAGCCTTTGTGCCCACCACTTCCCTCTACCCTGCTCAGAGGACTGAGTAGATGTCATCTGCCCTGCCCTCCAACAGACTGTTACTCCCTGGAAGCCGCTTACCCTGGAGTATTCTTTCAGACTATCAGCCAGACCAAATATTTCTTCCTTTAAATTGGAGTGTCAGGAGTTTTCCCAATGACAACGAAGTCAACTAACATAGTATGTATCTTCTTTTCTTACCAAATAAGTGCATTTTATTGCAGCTATTTCCACAGGCAAAGACGTGTCTTGAGTCTTTGTTAAGCAGAGATTAATTCAAAGTAAAAAGAAGTATTCTCATGTAACATAGATGCATGGAGGTCAGAGACATCTTTATGCATGTAGAGCACTTACACACCTCAATGCCTGAATTGTCTATGGCTTCAGACTGCAACATCTGCTACTATCTACTTGTGAGATGTCTTTGGGTCCCACAAAACTTCACCTTGTCTTGATTGTTAAAATTAATTATAGCATAGTTCTAGCTCAAATCTTTTTAGATATCAAACTTCCAGACATCCTATGACACTCCAAAATGGAAAAATATATGGGTTTAAAAGGGTCACATACTTTTGATACATAACACTATTCTCTTTTATGACATTTCTATTAAAATTAAAATTACAGTTCTAAACTATGGGGCACTAACAATTATAAGGACTGGTTGCCTTTAAATGATCCCCTGGAGTACCAATAAAGCTTAATGTCTAAATTTATGGGAAATTCACTAAGGGTCAATTTACTAGTTTGCAAAGGGGATAGACATATTATCATCAAGTGACTTTTCATAACCCTTAGTGATTCTAAATCAAATGTCAACCTCTGCCTATTCCTTAAAAAAATTAATTGTTCTTTCACTCATCGCTCTCATATGAGATGCCATAAAAAATTTTCAACAGAATGGAAATAATTAGTGTATAGTCTGTCCCTCAAGATTGTATCTGGAGCTATGCTGCTACCTAGATTGCTAACTTTTCTTTCAATTCATTTCAAGGGTATAAGGGTACAAATTAGGCAAAATTGAACTTTTAATAAAACTCATGGATTACTACTTTTTCCATCACTATTTTCAAACTTTAAATCGTATTTTGTGTTGTCCTAAAATCTCCTGAGTCACTGTAATCATGTACAATATGTGAGAAATTGACAAATGCTGACTATAGGGAGAAACATGATTTCCTACACACTGTACATCAGACAATTGAATGATTGCTTGAATGGAGCACATGTGATTGACGATACCTCTTAGGAAAATTTACTAAATTGGAAATATGCATTCAGGATTTTGTTCACAGCAGAGGTTTATTTTTATATATTAGGGAAGATGAAATTGTTTTCATTTTTCCTAACAATCCTTGGGCCCAGAGATAGCCTCATATGTTGTGTCATGCTCTGTTTTTCAGACTCTCCTTCACAAAGAATACAGTTCTTTTATCTTCTTTTTTAAAAAGACATTCATGCCTTGGATTCTGCTATGTAAGGTGATGCCCATAGTTTGCAGCACACAAAATTAGTTTTTATCTTTTGAATATAAAAGGGCTTGAGAATTGATTACAATGATAACAGGCAATGGATTTCAAGAGTTTACTCATGACCAACTCTGAACTATGCACAGTAAATTCACTCTGTTTTCATGTAAGTTTGTGTAGCTGCATCTCTGTATGTAAGAGGTCCTCTATACAACAAGGAAGGCTCAAGTGACCACATTTTATGTTTTTCTTCTCAATTACATATTTAGCAAAATTGATTAAGAGGATGTCAACTTCTTTCCTTAAAATTGGCCTTGACTTGAGTTATTTATACCACAGAAATCTCAAATCACTTCAAAACAGCTTCAGAGAATATCAGTGTTGTGACTGCATGTCAAGTCCAGCAGCTCTACAAACAAACTTTTTGAAGTTACCTGAGTCACATTTTTGAAAAAACTAAAGTTGGTGAAAAATGTATGTAACTATTTAATTTTATGTATATTTTAAGGTCAGTTGCTATATATTGCTCTCCTACATCAAGAATATAGAATGTAGATATAGAATATAATTTTCAAAAAGGAAATCCTTAATTTGTGTGTG